>JAOBRG010381006.1:24394-41582 GCA_027574985.1 Umimayanthus nakama | reverse complement strand
TGGTGGTATGGGGTGGGGTTTGTGGTTGGGCGGGTTGGTGTGGGGCTGGGTGTAGTGTGATGGGTACTGAGCAGCACAGGCGAGGTAGGGTGTAAAACGATGGGTGTGGTGGGGTGGGGTGGGGTGTGTGGTGGTATGGGGTGGGGTTTGTGGTTGGGCGGGTTGGTGTGGGGCTGGGTGTAGTGTGATGGGTACTGAGCAGCACGGGCGAGGTAGGGTGTAAAACGATGGGTGTGGTGGGGTGCGGTACAGTACGGTAATGACAATGACAAGGATTTTACAAAATATTAGCACAAAGAAACCGTATTTTTATGGACTAGCGGCTATAATAACTATAAGTTAAATTACATAGCCAGCAGGCTACAAGAACTTGCAGGACTAACTGGTAGGTTACGGTAGGATGTGATGTGGTGAGGTGAGTTTCTGTGTGTTGTTGCCTTCTTTGTCCTTTCAATTTCTAGCTGTACTTAGTAACCATAGGGTTTGTTCACATTTTAGGTGGGAGATCTTCTTTACCGAAGATGAAACAGCCGAAGAGACTGGTGATCCTCCGCCCCTTAACATCATCAACAATTACTTCTCCATTGGTGTTGTAAGTCCAACTGTCTCGCCAAACTGCTTGGGGACGGACAATTTGATCATGTTGGGGAGGGGAGGAGGATGGAGGAATGAGTCCTGTGCACTCTTTTTGGGTCATTCCTCTGCAAAAACACTCTTTTCTCTTTTCCTGCACATTCTGTTTATATCGTTTTGGCGTCAAGTTTCTGTTTTTGCGTTGTTCGATTGTACAGGTTTCCATTTTTCCTACAATTTTTCTCCAGTCCCTCTCCCACGAGATCAAATGGTCTACCCCTTACTTCCTTGAAAACGATACTTGCCGATTTTCAGCAATATTTTATTCACCATTTTCGAAAGCTGCTTTTAAAAGGTCTGTGCTCGCAAAAGGAAGATGTGCAGATCAGGACTTACTTACGATGTTTGTGACCTGCGAAGAGACTCGAACTTTATAGAAGTAAGGACCACGGAGCTGCTTTGAAAAAGGAGGGGGGGGCTTACTAGTGATTCAAAGTGGAGGGGACTGAAAACACTTGTTCTCAGTAATCTTTTTTGGTTTTCAGAAAAGCGGGGGAGGAAGCCCTACTGCCCCTCCACCTCCGCGGACCCTGGGAAGTCTTTAGAAAGTTGGTCCTATTTCAGAAACATCCTATTGATGAAAAAGCCCTTGAATAACTCTTTGAAAACTGAAATAAAATTTGCATTTTTTGATATCACAAATTCATTTTACAGTCTTGAAAAGTCGTCACATTTTTGTTCGGATCTTTGAAATCTCGGAAAATGAAACTTACTGTATAAGAATACTGGCAGTTGACTTTTATGAGCGGGAAGAAAGCAGGTTGAACTCAGTTTACGTGCAGAAAGCTAGATTCTCCTAATATCAGATTTATTTGGAAATTTTTAACCTTATTTCCTAATGATCTAGGGTTTTCTATCTTGAACTTCCTTTTTTTACTCGAAACGTTTCGTTTTGGTATCGCAAAGAAAAACGTGGTTAGAATTATTTCATGGAAAACTGATAAACTTATGTAACTTCAGATGGTTAAAACCTCAAAAACCCTGTATTTGTTTGTAGTAAATTGTGAGAGGATTGCTTAAAGGCTATATTATTTTAGTTTTATCTTAATTTTATTGTTCTGTTACTTTGGGAAATGTTTTCAGCAAGTTAAGAAGCTGTTTAGCTGCTATTTTCGATTGATCACCTACTTCTATTTTAATTCTTTAGGATGCGTCTGTTGCACTGAAATTCCATCTTCAGAGGGAGAAGAACCCTGAGAAGTTCAACAGCAGGTAACACTGTCTTTTAACCGTTCTTTATACCGCGTATATTGTGTACAGGTTCAATTAGAACCCAAATTTTAAACTTACGAAACTGCGCGGTTGCAAATGTTCGGATCGAGGTTTTTTGACGTGTTATATACGAGCATTTGCATACTATTTAATTTTACAAGTTGTGCAAAACTTCGGACACATTTTCGGGAAAAAACTCTAAAACTTGCCAAGCAAGAAAAAAACTTTATGTTCGTGCTACCTAATTTCAGACTAGACCGATAAATTTGAATCGAGGATCGCGCGGTGCTCATGTTCCAATAAGGCGGCTGTGCGAGGCCACACCGACAACGCGTGAGGTTTTACAATTTTTATTCAATTTCATGCTTTTTTATTCTGCGCCCATCGGTTTTGTGATAATACCGAGGTTGTTACAGTTGAGCACTTGACCGAATGCGAATGTTCTCACTGTTCATTTTCCTCAGGTGGAAGAATAAGGTGCGGTACTTTGAGTGTGGTACCTCCGAAACCCTTTCAGCCACTTGTCAGAACCTTCACAGGGAGGTGGAGGTGATTGTAAGTACATCTTGTACCTGTTACGTTGTGCTGTAATACCAGGGACCGCGGAGCTACTTTGAAAGTGGTGGGAAGTGATGAAAGGGAGCTGAAAAGTGATTGGAAGTGGTGGTGCTAAAACACGTTTTTTTTAGTAACCAGGGTTCCCACGGTCCTTGCAAATCCTAGAAGATCCTGGAGTTGGCAAAAAAAAACTCCAGCCCCTGGAAAGTCCTTGAATTTTGGTCGCGGTCTTGGAAAATCCTGGAATGAGCAAAAATTTTCACCTTTAACTGCAATTAATAATCAAAATGAGTAGTTTGTCACAACCAGACATAAAACTTTTGATGTAACAAAGGTATGAAAACCAAAACAGGAACTTGATTTTTCCCTAGAAGCAAGTTGAAAAAACGGTTGTCTTAGTCAAAAGCTGATACGGGATTCGAAAGGAACTTTGATATTAAGTAGCAGCAATAAGTTGTTACCATATGTACTAGCAATGGCTTTACCTAATATAGAGTGCAGGTTCATCATAAAGTTACGGCCATACAATAATAATCTTCGCTGGTGTGTTGTCACTCATAATGACTCTACCAAAAGTTCCTTTCGGTTTCAGTATCGTCTATTTACTATAGTATAGCAAACTTTTTCCGTTGAATTAGCTGTATATATGATTTACAGTGAAAAGCGTTCACTGGAAGTCGTGGTCTGTAATGATCTTGCAAGTTGATCCGGTGTCGCCCTTCCTATTCCAAATACTAAGTTCCTCTTAAGTTGCATTTTGCAATGCATCTATCAGACCACTTCAGGAGCACTTCATTTAAACTGTCTTAGCTTTAAACTATTTTTAAAACAATTTACGTATTTACAAGCTGCAGCTGTACCATTCCAACTGGGTGTTTCTTCTGCCCTCCTCCCGCCAAAGCCGGAAATACCCATCTTCAACTTCCCCCTTAGTCTCAACCCTTCCCATTCAGTCTCAAATACGTGTTCTTTCACCCTTCCCCTCCCCCTTATTCTCAACTGTTTATCGTTTTCCCTTGCCCCTAGTGTGACGGCAAGCCGCTGGACCTCGCGTCAGGCCCCAGTCTTGAGGGGATCGCTATTGTGAATATCCCCAGTGTGTACGGTGGTGCCAACCTGTGGGGCGAAACAGACAGGAAGAAGGCGCGCAAAGGGTCACGGGGCAGAGTGCCACGAGGAGAAACGGACCTCAGCTGGGCAGTACAAGGTGTGTCATTCTTCATATGCTTCAACGCCCTAGCTCCCCCTCCCCCTTCTTGGTAATCAACCCGTCTTTCCCACACCCTCCCCCTCCGTACTTCTGGCTTTGGCCAGTGACTTTGAACCTATTTTACTATTGGTCCTTTCAGTTTCAAATATAAAATTAATGTAACTTGACAATGTCCGATTAACAGCAAAAGAAACGTACTTCAGTTTGTTGCCACTCCTTTTAGCATTACTGTGGTTTTCAAATATTTTAACTTTATAATTGTTCCTCGAAGCATTTTTTTTAAATATCAGAGAATACCCTTTTCATATTTATATGGAATTTAATTTTTTTTCCTGCTGAGATCAACAATTGACAAGATTGTGGCGAGCAATGATGCCATAGAAGGTTGTTCGGGATGTTTTTGATCCGCCTGGTTCACTTATTCAGCCCCAGCCAGTTTACCAGCACGTGAAGTCTCCTTGCATTACCCACTCAAGATAATCTGTTTGGTTATGAAAATGAAGCAAACTATCATACGCAGCAATTTATATAAGATGAAAAATAAAACTCTCCGTCACTGTTTACAAGGAAACTATAGAAACAGTTTAGGAGAATTTAGCCTTATGTCATCGTGTGTTGGGGATGAGAGGATTACGAGAAGCTGACAGCCTACTAGAAATTCCCGCTCCCAAAAACCTGTTGGACTCGCTGCAACCTGTCACTGTTTTAGATACTTCTTCTGGAACGCGTTACCTCATGAGGTTGCTACCCGTAACTCGGGCCATTCGCGGTCAGAGTGAGGTTCGGACCGCCTGACCGTAGAGTAGTGCTGTTTAACAGCAAACCTCTGATGCATAGAATAATAAATATTGCCGGAAATATGTTTAGATCTATAATCTCGGACAGAAAAATGGTTGGACAAGAGCTTTCTTTCTCCCGATGCCCCTAGTCAGTGTTGTTTTGCAAATTCGAAAAGTTACTGGATGAAAAGTCGACAACGCTGTGTCAAAATTGAAGCAGGGGTTGTGTGGAAGGAGTTTATTGCTTTTTTGCTGAGATTGTAGATGAGGCAATGTCGTGCATGTTGTAACATGTTTTCTGTGTGATTAGATATCGGCGATGGTTTGCTGGAGGTTGTAGGACTGGAGAGCTCCATCTTTGTTGGTCAGATTATCGCCAAAGTACGATCACATGGCCTGAGGCTCGCTCAGTGTTCCTCACTAACCATCAAGTAAGTTGTTCTTCCTCTTGTAGAAAATCCGCATGACTGAACTGTAGGTATCTTCAAATGACTGTTGTTTTATGAGTCACTGAGTCTTCAGGTGAAGTTCAAGGTTAAATTAGGGTTAGGGTTAACGATAGGTTTAAGGTCGAGCTTAAGTTAGGGTAAGCGTTAGGGTTAAGGTTAACTTTAGGTAAACTGAAGTCAAACTTGAATTAGGGTTCGGGGCTACTTTAAGGTTGCTATTAGGGTTAACGTTAGGGTTACGGTTATTTTTGAGATATGTCAAGGTTTTAGTTATGAACTCACAGTTTACAGCACAATTTTTGACTCAGTGAAGTTAGGTTTATGGTTTTGTTCGTTATTTATAGCTTTTTGATGTCCATTAAATGTGTCTTGAAGCACTGCTCGTGACGACCAGAATCACACAACTCAAGTGTTTGAATTTGACTATTTGAATCACACTGATGTCCGCCTCTTCCTCTTTGACAACACAACCCTGAAGAAAAGACAATCGTTCAGTCTCATCTCAAAACTGATAGACATTCTTAGAAAACAAAATGATGTAAATGACGCTGAATGTCCCCGAATCCGTTTGAGGCTGACAATAAATACTAACAAACAATAGATCGTGGCATAGTTGTTTAAGGAACTGGTGCAATCGGATATCAATACAAACTTTTGCAAAAACACAAAATTAGAAAATAGAAATACTAATACGAACCATCATCGTCACCATCAGTTTTATTAAGAGAGGGCGGAAAGTCACAATTAAAACATAAAATGATAAATTTGCGGCCTTCAATAAGATCTTAATGGTCGAAATTATATACCAGTTTATTGCACGAAACAACTGTCTTATCTTAGAACAACAACACATAGGTTTATAGTGTTTGCTGTGTTAGCAACGCTGTGGTCTTGAAAAAAAATTGTTTGTAGATTTTCAGTGTTTTGACGCACGGGTTGACGGCTCTCTTGCAGAACCAAACGTCTATTCCCGATGCAAATTGACGGGGAACCATGGATGCAGAACGCCGCGACGGTAAGTGACAGACGTGTTTGATTGGCAGTCGTGTTTGAGTGACAAGGCGTGTTTTAAGACAGGCGTTACGACGTAACATGTGTGTGGTTTCACTGTCGATAGAACAGTACAGTATATCACCGGAAAGTCCGGCACCTAGTGGTTGTTAAAACAGACTGCAGCGGCTCCAAAGGCTGACAAGTCACTCCTCGGAAAAACGCCAGTCAAATTTAGAGATCCAGTTGCATATGAAAAGCAAAAAGGCTTTGCGAAATGCAAGGCTTTAAACGCATAATATTTGTCTTCTTGCTTTTCTCCGTCGAATCTGAAAAGATAACAGTGTAGCTCAGTTATTTTTCAAAAGCATTTACTGGTTACGTACTTTAGCTGCAAAATTAAGATTTTGAGGTGCCACCCTGGAATTTGCCACCGTTCCTCTCTTGAGGTCGACCAGCAGCTGCTTGAAGCGGCTCTATGATTCGCTAACCGAACAATAACAACAATAACCACCACCTTAAAACAATACACAACCAAACAAGTACAAAAGAGCTGCTTTGTTGAACGATCACAATGAGAGACAATAGAGCTACGTTATTACCGCTCTCTTGCCGCAACGTACACATGCGAAGCTGTTATTCCGACCTGACAGTATGGCGAAAGGTCAGCAAAACGCCAGCCAGACTCAAAATCTTGCAAAAAGCAAAAAAAGGGGATTTTGAGCATACCAGGTTTGCTTATCGTGAGAGGGCTATCGCAATCACGTAATGTTTTGATCGCAAAAGGTTATATACTTCATACGTTTGATGCGCAGACATTATTTCACATCCTATTTCCTTGCCGTTGTCTCCACCGTATGGTGGAAAGAAAGTTTTGGGCAATCACGTTTCAAACGTGAGTCAACAAAACGCAACTACACAAAATTATCTTTTTATGTTGTGTTTATTGAGAGATTTCTAGTTTCCCCAATCGAACACATTCTGAACGTCATTTGCCTTTCTCGGAATTACCAGTTGCCGCTGATCGCAGTGACAGCAGATTCTTTTGTGCTGGATAAACCTCAACTTGATGTTAGATCTGCCTAAACACCGGCGAGATCTTAGTTTTCAACATTGCACAGGTTCATGAATAGCTCATATCTACATTGGAGCTTATGAATACTTGATATCAAGTCCGCGCCAACACTACAGAAACGAGTCTGTAGTCATTGTAATCAGCGGCAACTGGTAGTTCAAGAAAGGTTTAATTATTCCCAATCTGTCTAGCTTGTCTCTGGCCGTAAACTGTTTTCATAAACTGGGACATCTACAGACTATAAAACCAAGCGCGCAAAGGATTCTGGGAGATACCAGCTCCCATTGACCTTTACACGAAGCGATGAGACCAGGAAGATTAGGTTAAATTGAACAGAGTCAAGCTCGGTAATTACCAATATTAGAATGAGTTCCCCCTCAATGTTTGAGGAGCGGGTACATATTACATGCTACCGTGACAAAAATTGCAAACCGAGTTTTCTTTTCGCGTCTCAGACTTGTTAAAACTTTCTTTATTTCCATTAGATCGAAATCACCCACAAAAACCAAGTACCCATGCTGCAAGGCCCTCCGCCGGTCAAATCGAATTTCTTCTTCCGGAACAGAAATCATCGTGGACCGGATCCGGAAATGGAAAGCGAAATATAAAATCAGCCTGGCCCTCTGTTGCAAAGGCATGTGTCTTGCCAACCGCTGTGGTTTATGCGATGTCGGTCTAAATTGCTGCGCTATTTGCTGTCAGTGGCTTGCTGGTAGAAAAGTTGTTGTTCAAGAAGTTGGGTTGAGCGCAAACTTCAATGGATGGTTGTGAGATGGTGGACAGTGTCGAAAGCTCTGCTCATCGGCCCATCCTATCGTGCTGGCGAAGACTTGTTCAGTTGAATTTATCGTTACTCAGCCAAGTCGTGGATAATTTGTCAGGTAGTAACATTTATTAACGTTTGAAGTTGTACACGTTGGGAGAGGAAAGAGGGAAGAAAATTACTAACTGGGGTACCGGCATTCTTGAGAATGGAACAATAACAAAATAATCACTTTATTACAGCAACCGTTGTTCATGAGAAAGTAGAGACGAAGCTATTGATCTTTACACATTCTAATGTTTAACTTGCTAAAAAACAAAACTGGCGAATGTCACTCGTGAAACTATGTATCTTACGGTAGCTATAGCAAAGTAAAGTAAAGGATTGTTTTTGAACAAGGGGGAGCTTGGAAGTTCCTGTCCACGAGAGAGCTGGGACTCAGTTGAATTATGTTAAAGATTGACCGTGAATTTACTGGGAACTTTTATGCTGTCGTCTCAGTATTATTAGTTAGATATATGGAACAAAAAGAGAGATTTTATGCTATTAATCGATACCCGTTTTAATGCTGTTGAACGGCATTTTCAAAGAGCTGTCGCTCTCGTAATAAAAGTATCATATTTAATGAAATCGAAATTTGTAAATATAGATTATTAGATGATCAAAGGTGAGGTATATTCAATCTTGTTTCCTTAAATGTTTGATCACCGCGTTGTCAGTAAGAACCACGAGGCAAACATATTCTAGGGACTGGTGTGCAAATGTAAGGTGGGTTAAGTAATTATCAGCGAGAAGGGGTTGGACTCTCGACACCAGAATTAAAACACTGGTCATGTCTATACGGGCTACGGTAGAAGGAGGTTGTTGGCTGAACCTCCCTCCCCCCCCCCCTCCCTCCCTCTCGTAACACGTTTTTGCTCAATTTCTAACAAATAAAGAATTGGAAAACAAACTCTCGAGTCTTTCGAAGTCATGGTAACAACGGGCTGATTATCAATACTTAATGAATTAAAATCAGTACAAAAAAGCATTGTTGATCAAATGCCCAGTTAATTACCCCGTCGGGTTTTTCCTTCTTGCTCTTCGGCCAGATATTAAAAAAAAGGTTGTCACGGTCTGTTGGGTTCAAGCTTTGATAGTATGAACGGCTACCAAGAAGTTAGGTATTTCGGTTTCAGTCCTGTTTTCGCTTTTTCGTTAAACACTTTTTTTAATTTGTAGATGCGTTCAGTATGGCAATGTCCGAAACTAAAATGTGCAACACCAAGGAGCTAACGCTTCTCCTCTCACCCCCCCCCCCTACTTGCCCCTCCTTTTTTGGCGTTGCCCCGGCCCTTTGTCTAATCTACTGCTGTCGTCCAATTTGTAACCAAAGCCCGTTTACTTAGTTACCAAACTTTCTCGCTGATAAATGTTGCACCGAAATTCCTTAGCAGTTGTTAGTTACTATGGCAGACACTAGGTAGATTGACTAAAGTTTCTCCAGGAAGACAGCTGATACTAAATTTAATGGTATATAAATGTTAACCCATTGATTCAGCAGGCCTTGACCAAACAAAATCTGGTGTTCGTTTTGGAATCACGGAAACATTATCGAAAAAATAATCAAATGCTTTGGATTTCGTCCACTGGTACAAAAATTGGAATTGACACACCACTAAACGTTCTCAAGGTGCCCTCGTTTGAATGCTTGTGTCCTTTAATTCAGACATGCTAACTTTCAAGAACTCTGATTTGTATTAGAAGTTCGGTTCAAGTGCTCAAATAACGCAGATTTTGTTGCACTGGTCGAAGGCCGACGGGAATGACTGTTAAATTTCTTTCTACCAATTACAGAACAATGACATTCTGCTGCTGAATAGCCTGCTAGCCGGCTCTCCGGTTGGGTTAAAATCGAACAAACCCTTTCGATTTTAACTCAACCAGAGAGGCGGCTTGCAGGCTGGCTGCTGAATTGGTTTTAAAACACCCGATAATTGAAACTATTAAAATGTTGGTTATTCATTGGCAATGAATTTCCGACTCTGTGGTGCTAATGTTCAGCCAATCGTAATGGTAGTTTGCTTTTCATCGAAAGTCCAACTTCAAATCATATTTCGCATTGTAAGAATAATGGGGCCGTTTGGACCCAAATAATATATATCTGTAACCGCTAAACCTTGCATCTCATAGATGTAAAAAAAGATAACTGTGTTGACCAGATTGCGGATGTTAGGTTAAGGTAAAGGAAAGTTATAATATTGATATTCAATCAATCATTCACGTCTTTTGTTGTATGTGTGCCATTTATTTATTTTTTCATTCATCTGTCGGCCTGCCGTTCTGCCACACAAGTACGGAAAACTCTGCATCGATTTCTGGTTCTTTAAAAAAATCTTGCTAGTTACTTAACTGAAGAGAAGGTAATTGACTGAATAAGCGATTCATAATTGATTTATTGATCCTAGCCTCCAAAAGAGATGCTTTATGCCATTTGCAGAGGGCACCTGTCATTTCCAGGAAATAAGGTGCTACTTTGGGGAATTGATTAATTCTATGGAGTGTTTTTAATTGGGCCGGTCACGTGGTTTATAGTTGACTGTAGAGCTTTTTGACGATGTAAAAGTTTGTTGGCGGTTGACCTAGACACGGCTCACGGCCTAACCAATAGCTACTCGCTTTATGTTTTTAAGTAGCGAAAACATTTCACACTAGAACTTAGAACGTGTGCAGTACAAGTTAAAGATATTTAAATTTTTTTTGCGCCCCCTAAACCGTTTAGTTTTACTTACTTCAAGGAAAGGACTCTGTTTTGAATCGTTCAATGGACGTTCAGTCGTTTATGTATACTTAGCTATTTCAAAAAGGTTGTCATAGTCAATAGTCGATACTGTAACCGAAAGGAACTTTGAGTACAGCTTAATGAATGATAACGAGCACGAAGAATGTTACTGTATGGCTACGGTGAACCTGTACTCTTAAGGTCTAGCAATAGATTATTTGTGCTGCTTGAACCCAATAGACTGTGACAGCCTTTTTTAAAACAGACGCAACTCGCAAGCCTCGTCCAACTGAAAAATCTCCAATGTCTCGTTTGTTTTCAACTAAAGTAACCCAGAGCATGAAAGCCCTGTTTAGGCGTGATTGTTTTAGGAGATCGTTGCCTCTTTTGGAATAGAGTAGTTGTTAGGAAGGTTGAAGTTGATACTTGATGAATATGGGAATGTCGTAAGGGTTTTCAGCCAACACGAGGCTTGTTGAGACATTTTAGATTTTAATCAACTGTCAAGTATAGTATCTTAGCCTCGAGGTTCAAGACAGCCAATATTAATTACACGCGCTTTTTTGTCCAAGGACAGTGTTAATTGCCCAAATTCTAAGAATATTCTCAGGCTCAAACTCTTGTTCTTTTAAGAGTCCCAGGATAGTTCTCAGCACGTTTTTTTTTAAATTAAAATCATTTTGGCGAAACTTTTTCTGAAAAGTAAGAACGATGGGCCTGCTGCAAAATTATCACGTTCTTGTACAAAAAGGCGTGTTGCGTTGCTTTCGCTATTTTCACGTGTCGCTGAATAACTTTCACGAGCTAGTGGTTTAAAAAATATATTCTCAACACGAGAAGATGTGATTTATTTGTCCACGCGGCCACGAAACGTTTTTGCTTATTTTTCACCAAGCTATAAATTGTGCGTGCGCACATGTAGGGCTTGAGATGAGACTCTTAACTTATTACAAACATGCAAGTCCATTCAGTTTTAATACCCCAGTTTTTTACAGGAATCTTGTTTTGTCGTTACAAGTATCATTAGTTGCAACTAAGAGTAAAACAGACACTGGTATGGACTTGCTAGACAATGTCATGAAAACTGGTATCTTTAAAGCGTTGGGTTCCCAACTATCTATCTCTATACTTCAGTACATATTTAGACGGTGTTCTATAGTCGAATTTAATTCGGTGCATTTTAATTGCAGACGCTACACTCGACTGCAATTTTTGTCTTTAAACAGAACCTCGGTTTTTGACTAATACTCGCAAAGGAGTCTTTGTAGAGACTTGAATCGATGAATAGCCTTGAGAGAGACTTAAGATTTTACTACGACTACAACTCTTAATGCTGACTACGAGGTTCTCAGCAGTTCTCATAGTAAAAGCCTGGTTTCCATAGAAACTGACGCGGTTGGCGACCGTCTGTAGGCGACAGTCGGTCCCAGGAAAGAGTTGGAAGGGAGTATGATCGGGGAATTTGAGTGCAGCTCTTCTGCCGGACCATGTAGACCGCTCTTAATGATCTGTATCGGTCGGTGACGGTTTCACACCGCTTGTCGCAGGCTGTCGGCGTTGCAAGCTTCCCTTTCGTAGGTCGCTACTATTTCTAACAGTCGATGCCATTTGTAACAGATTGAACGGCACTGAATCGAACTGATGGCGTAGTAGTAGTGTATTATAGGAGAAGATAGATGTTAGCAGCCACAGGCTCAGAACACGGTAGTTCTTTTATCAATGTCTTGCTTAGTTTTGGGGATGTTTTTCTATGTAGTTTCTCTTTGAGTTAATTTTTGTTTGGTTTTGGTTAAGGTTTAAGTGGCATCGCGGTCCGTTTACGAAAGGGAAAATTGCGCCGGCGGCCGTGTTTACAACACCTGGAAACCAGCCTTGAAAAAGTGACTGCGATCAAGTTTAAGTGACAACAACTTGACGTGCTCCAGTTTTGCGATAAACTTTAATGGGAACACGCATATGTCTGAGACTGGCAAACGTTTCCCGACCGCTTCTGATCATGTGGAAGCAACGGCCTTTACTGCGAGAACTGCTCGTACTGACCTCCCAGTGAAATATGAAGGTTTCTTTCTTCCAGTCCTCACTCCGTGCGCAGACCGTGCTAATTTATGTGCTTGGTGAACAATAATAGTTATTATAACAATGTTAGATGTACAATTGCTGCTAGAATATATATATCCATATATAAATATATACTAAACTGAGAAATCAATTCAAAGATTATTATTATTGTTATTATTATTTAAACTGTAGATATTTCACATCCGCAAGCAACGCGTTATTTATCACCTGTCGTGGCCGCGGGAAGATTTTAAAAACAAGGAATGGAATTTAAAACCAACTTAGATGTGTCGGAGTAATTGTCAATAATAGTTTGGTTATTGTTTGTTGGTCTGGGAATTGTGTCCGATGATCATAATTATGGTACATTTTGTCGGTGGCTACTGGTAATCAAGACAGTCATCGGAAAATAGAAAATTAAGTAAAGTAAAGTATAGTGGGAAATGAAATAAAAGACAAGTTGCGGTTATCTGAATGGAAAAGTGTTATTTATTTCCCGAGTTTATGCAGTTTTGCTGTAACGCTGATAATGAAGAAATAAAACTGCGAAACACTGCCTGCACGCGTGCTTTGTCGAGATTTGAACCATCGGAAATCTTGTGTGAAAGAGTGGAAGTTTGACTTCGAGTTGAGTCAAAATTTGCACCTACCGACTTCCGCTACCCCGCCCCTCTCCCACTTCGTCTTCTCTGCCTCAATTCCCCAACCCTCTTGCTGGAACATCACCGAGTTAGAGATGCAATACTGAAGCAGCGCTTATGGCTACTAAGTTCTCATTTAACCCTATTCAGACTTTGCTTTTTTGGTGTCCCTCAGTTTGGGGGGGGGGGTGCTCTTTGAACCCCCCCCCCCTTGTAACATGCTTTTTTAAAAAGCTTTTGAAGAAATATTTTCACAGTTGACAGATATCCTCTAGTTTGCTTAATTTCCATCTTGTTATCAATGATATGACGTCACAATTACGTCATTACTGTCAAAAATTTGGATTTTGATAAAATCTAGCTTATCACAAGAGTAGTTTAACGAGGCTTCTGACTTAAAAAAGGACAAATAAACGATACAAAATAAAACAAAAATTCTGTTTTAACTACCAAAAACTTTATTTTTTAAAAATTTAGTAATGCAAACCTTTTATTACTAGCGAAAGTTCAATGTTCAAAACGCACATAAGCTCAAAATAGGACACTGATAATTGTATAAGTATAATAGTAGAACTTGCCTTTAATGTTATTATCATCACTAAATGCAAATCAACCGGAAAAAGCTTGAAATTTTTAAAAAGTGCAAAGAACATGGCCGCTATCTTGAATTTCAAAAAACAGAATTGCGCAATACCTATGACGTCATAGGTCACGTGGAAAATGAATTAAATTACAGAAATTAACGATAAACTGATTTGAGGCTAAGAATTTGCATTTGTTTTAAAGAGTGTTAACTTATGTAGAAAAACATTAGAAAAGTCAAAAATCGAGGAGACATGACGTCAAAAATGGGATTGCCATGGCAACAAATGACACCCTTTACGCAAAATTCGTCCATAATCTTGTTCTACAATAAATTTTAGTTAAAGTCACCAAATTTGGTTGGTATTACTTAAATATTAAAAAGTTCTCAAAAATTGAAATCGGCGCGGGCACTTTGAACCCACCCCCAGTTTGAATAGGGTTAGTAACACCCCAAGTAAATGCCCCTGACGTGTCTAGTTAAGCGATTTACACTCGGAAAACCACAGAAACTTTATCAACAACAAGAAATATTAATACTAGAAGTTTCTAATAGAAAGTTAAGTGCTGAGAGCTCACACTTTCATTGATATTCCTCGAACTAGCCACTCTTTGACCCTTTCAGCACCAGCAAGTTTATCAACACCGATCTTCTCTTTACAGTATCAATATAAAACTAGATGTTTTGTTGTGAGAATATAGGAACTGATCACAAAGAAAGATATTCAACATGAAAAGCTAAAATCTCTCAAACTGTTTAAAAGGAAAGTATGAAACCATTTGAATTTGACAACACATAGTTTTTTGAAGTTTTTGACCGAAAGGGTTTGCAAAGGTTACTTTTGAAAGAACTTTAGATAAAGAATACAAATGACGGTTAGTGTGGTGGTAGTGAGTAGTGGCTCCAGTTGATGAGGTTCTACGTTCGAGACTCGTCATGCCCACCAACTTCGGTATTTTTAACTTCTATTTTTTCTTGAAATTTTTCTAAGCACGAGTCTCAGTTTTAGCATCGTCGCAACTCTAGTAAGCGTCCGCCATCTTGAAGTGGGCGTAGAAAAAAAAAATCGCCCGGCGCGGTGGGTTCTGAATTTGGTCGGTCGGGTCTCTCCGCGGGTTAATTTTTGACTGGTGTCCAGACCGTTCGAGCAGTAACGGGTTTTTTTTTAAAAAATTGGTTCATCATTTCCCGGGCATGAACTCAAACCGATTTTTAATGGCAGCATCTTTAATTTTCTTGCTGGCTCGTGGCATCGACAACGGGAGCTCTGCCGATTTTAAACGTTTAAAACTGTTGGAAATATATGTACCTTTGGTTTTGTGGAGTTCAAAAGCGAGGAGAGGCGATTCAACAGCAAACATTTTTCAACGATCGAGTGTGGGTCAACTCGAACGTGGTCGATTTGATGGGTTTGTCTCCATCCTTTTCTTGCATTATGGAGGGGAAAAACTGAGGGACTCGAAATCGCCGAAATGGCTTGAAATCGCCACCACAGAGCAAAAAAGACACAAATAACACTTCAGGCAAGTCACAGTTCCTTTATTTCATTGTTTTCGATGAAAACGGTGAAATTGAAATATCTCATACAAACTCTTATAAGTTGTTCGATGCCATACATCAACAACACCCACTCATAGTATTGGTCTCCTGTGCCCTAACATGAGATACTAACCGCTTTGTAGTCGCACGCATAGTTATAGATTGGCCATCGCTGACCAATATACTTGAACTATTCACAAAATCATCCACAGTCAGCCCGCCCGTCCACCTGTCCGCGGAATCGAAAAAAAGTCCTGGCATTGACCACAGGAAGCCCGTCACGATTAGTGTCGTTGCGGAGGTTGCGCACCGTCACATACCATGCTTCTCTTGGGATAGCTTGGCCTTCGTCTTAGCATTGAAACCGCACCAGCAAAAAAATTCACTGAGAATTACAAGGGAATTCCTCATTGTATTTCCTGTTCATCCATCCGTTGATGAATTGAAGAAACATTGAAATGCGGGCCGAGAAAGTTTGGCGTCGTGCTTTGCCTAAGCGCGATTAATTGGGGCCTGGGAAAGAATGACGAACGGGTCAGAAAGTTGAGCTCAACCCAAATTTAAAAAGCACTGTATTTTATCCACAGAACTGAATTACTTATATTTGGATGAAATTGGGAGAAATCTAGTGAAACTTAACCTCTTCTAGGCAAAATAGACAGTTATTTTATTGATACCGCGTTATCGAAATTTGTCCAATAAATGTTATCTTCAGCAAGCCCCTGCGCTTACCCTATTTTTTATACATTCGGTATTATTAAGTGGGAGAGAGTGCTTTTTCAAAACAAACGGAAAAATATTTGGAAATCGGTGCAGCCAACTTGGCTGGGGGATCTATTAATACCCGGAATTTCGTTTCTGTTAAATGTTGTTCGATTCCTTCTTTGACATATTCGTTAAGCTAAGATCATAATCAAATAAAGATCACCTCAAAGTATCGATAAAATACCCCATTTCCATTGCCATTTATTCGGCTTGAGGGTCACAAGTTAGATATATTTGGAACATTTTAGGAGTTATCTTTTACTGTTGTTCTTGTTCCTTATGAGTGCTTTCAAAGACAAGAACAATTGAGGCTGAAATTTCCTAAAAAGCTAAGAACAACGAGGTTTGGCCAAAATTTACTGGTTCTTTTAAAAAAAGGCGTGTAGAGGGATTAAGCTTGGAAATTTTTTAAATATTAATTGCTAGGGTTGGGCAATAAGATACTGAACAGGACTCTTTGATAATACATGCAAGTATACCATTGTTCTCCTATACCCGGCCGCTCTAATTTGGCAGTTTGCTTGAACATAATGTTTTTCGCGCCTTCTAACCATCTTTTTCTTTCCTCATTCGCCCTAACTTTATTACCCGAGCTCTAATGGCAGATAACGGGTATCCATTTTCTGTGCCCTATTGACTTCAAAACTTTTCCGGAATTGTTTTTGAAAAACTAAGAAAACGGCTCCTAATTTGCCATGAAAACATCAAAATGGTGTCAAGTGATCGCTCACTCCGCCCCAAAAAATATACACAAAAACCATGTTAAACTGCAAAAAATTATATGGGATAGTGAGGTACTCTTGCAAATCAAACCTTTCCCGTTGACATAAAAACAATCGCTTATCTCCCATTTCCATATAATGTTATCAGATGAGAGTCACTGACTACTCCTGGACAGGACACTAGTCCACCGTAAGTTATTCCCAAACAGACAATGATACTATTTTATACAACTGAGTTGACGGAGCAAGTGTGTTAAATGGATGACAGCCTGTGACTCTTCCTAGACAGGTCACTAATCTATCATAGGTCATCCCCAGTAGATAAGAGCCTGTGACTCTTCCTAGACAGTTCACTAATCTATCATAGGTCATCCCCAGTAGATAAGAGCCTGTGATTCCCCCCAGACAGGTCACTAATCTATCACAGGTCATCCCCAGTAGGTGAGAGCC
>JAOBRG010381006.1:0-20039 GCA_027574985.1 Umimayanthus nakama | reverse complement strand
TCTCTGTCTCTGTCTCTCTGTCTCCTTCTCTTTCTCTCTCTCTCTCACACACACACAAACACACTAACGCAAACAAACCAACAAACTAGAAAAACACACACCACTTAACTTTCACTCACAACACATCAATATACAACCGTGTGCTCCTCAGTTATAATAAACTGGAAAAAGTTAAGGAACCACCGTTTTCATTTAAAGTAAAAATTTGCTTTAGAGTTAATCAAGAATATACGTATTGTTGCAAAAAACACAGAGACCAAAGAAACAACCTCTAAAAGTTAAGGCGGCTGCTGTTTTGACTGGCATAATCGGCACTTGATCAAAACGAGAAAAAGGACAAACATTTCGCCAGACATAGTCATTTGGTGTCGCAGAGACGGGCTAATTTGTTCTAAAAGAAATAAATTCCTGTTATTGCCCTGTGTGAAACGAAAATTGTTTTTAAGTAATTTCCTGCGGAAAAGATCATATAGAATTGTAATTTAAAGAGCGAATTTTATCCACTTCAAACGATACTCCTGTAACTTGAAAACGAAACGCTCGACACACTACAAAGAAAAGTTTATTTTCAAACAAGTTCGTCTTAATTGAAGTTTATTTTTCGTCCTTTAATGTTATTTTAAAATTACAACAAAGAATCTAACCACTGGTTACAATACTTAGCGTTTTGGACTCATAGATGAACGAAAAACAGGAGAAAACAATGGCTTTCAACTTGCTATTAGGCAAGATTAACAAAACATTTATAGCCCAGATGACGATGTCGCTCATATTGTAGAACTTATTAAGCCTTTCTTGAACTCTTATCACGTCCTCTCCCAAAGGAAGAGCCAGTAAAAGGAAGAGAAACCGAATTACAGAAAACTGCATGATATCGGTCAATAGATAAACACTATGACAGCCTAACGTGGCAGGATGACTGAACAGCATTGAAGATCATCTTACGTAGAGCGGATACTTTGCTCTGAAATGAGAGGTTTCGCCTCATTTGAACGCAGTTATTTCTTTGTTTTCCCGTTATTTTGTACTATACGGGGGCTGATCCCTTCAAATTATCGCTGCCCTGTAGTAATTCAGTTATGACTCCCTAAGACAAAGTAAATGAGAAACTCGGTTCTTAGCTAAGCTATTTACAAAGAAATCGAGAAGTTGCTGGGAAGGAGTAAATTTTTTATTTTGACTCATATTTGTGTATTTAAGAAAATGAAATCCGAGGTATATTAAATTTCGTTTAACACAATTTTAGCTTGCGAAATAATATTTCAAATTCGTTACGGATTCTATTCGCATGTACCGAACTTTGAACGCCAAATTAGTGAGTGCCCCGTGGCGAAATACAACTGTTTTAATCTCATAAATTGCAACGCTTCTTTTATCAATGATCGCACCACATCAATAAAATATTTTATAATTTCTTGCAATGAAAAAATATATATTTTATTACAACTTAGTAACTGGTGTAAACTAGGATAATGGTATTCTCCCTCTCTGAACGAAAAGACCCCTGAAATATTTACACAATCTAAAAAAATACCCTAAAAAACGTCTTATTTCGAGACAAGCTTTATTTTGAAAAAACGATCTTTATATTAGTATAATTCAAACATGAGACAACGGGCGGGACCGACGTTGAGTTTGAAATCAATATCCTTTTATCAGCTGTTCTTTTTCGCATTATTTTTCTTGTCTAAAAATCAAGCAAACACGCGATAGCGCCCAGTAAATACCATTTAGCCAGCATAGCATTGTTAACGGGCCCACTTTTTTCTGTTAAGAGCTTTTGCCCGTACATCATTAATATCTAAACACAATGCAAACTTTAACAGAACTTCTCTCGAGTCCCGGAAACAAATTGGTCCGTTAGTTGTTATTCGAGTCTCGAATATCGGAACTTTCCAAGTACTTTTAAACTGCACAGTATACTTTGGATGCCCTAAATGTACGCCCTTGAAGTTTCGACAATTTAGGTGATTTTCCGCATGCTATGATTTTTTGTCATACTCAAATACAGGGCAGACAAAAACCTCACACGTCGGAAGACACTGTCAAATTGTCGACTTATGGTTATTTTCATTAAAGTTCTTCGATAGAACCCTTTCTTAAAAGTGTCGAAACTTTAAGATTTCTCGAGTTTTTTGTGTGTATTATGAATGCTTTCCATCTACATGTATTATGAACTTAAAATTCGGATGAATTTGATAAGATTCGCATAAAGTATTATCATAAATTCATTTTCTTTTGCTCAATAGCAAAACCTGATATAACCCACTGCATGGTTTCATTTAATTATAGCTTGAGAAACTAAAGTTATAGATTGCTTAAGGAACAAAAGAGTTGTGTCAAAATAAATTAAATAAATTAAATATAATTTAATTAAATATTCTAATGTTTTTGATTTTGATAATTTCCAGCCTCTTCAGAAAAATGTAATGTTCTTTTCGTATGCGGCGACACAGCCGCACGTGCCAGCTCTTGAAAATCACCTTTCAAATACACATTCCCATTTTGGATAATTTAGAAAACTTTTCAAACCTTAGGCTTAGTTTTTAAGGTCAACATAAAGCACAGTTTTTAAATCGGCGCAACGGGGAACCTCGAATCTTTTCAGAAATCGCGCATGCGCGATCTCGCGCCTAACAGGTGCAAGGCCTGGCTGTGCGTCATGATGGTTTTCTTCTGAAATATCAGTTGTAACTTTTGCACTTTTGATGAATTAATTCATGAAAAAAAATCTAAAACTTCGTTAAACAGAACGGAGTTTTCGCGGCATGAAACAGTTTGTTTTTGTCTAACAAAGATCTGACTTCCCGCAAATCAAAGGGTTCTTACGGCGGTGGGTAAATTGAACTCTTTGGATCAATCAGTATTTGTGAACCAGATGAAATGAGAGTCATGTTCTCTTTGAAATTGTTGCCTAATTAAGAAAGGGTTGTGATTCGCAGTTTGAATTTAACTTTTGAAAACACAGATTCTTGAATTTTTCAGCTGGATACCATGCATTGAAGTTGTCTCATTTAAAGAATAAAATTTTAAAACATTCGTTTTTTAATGTTAAATCTAAAGTTTATCGTTTCGGAAAAGAAAATTCAAATTCAAAAAAGACGCAGTGTTTCTCTTCGTAGTGCAAACGTGTGTGTATTATGACAAGTAAACATTTAAGCTCTCCGCTGCAAAAACAACAATTGGCACACAAAACTTGACAATAAATTAAATTTGTGAATAAAATTAACTGCGACGAGATAAGAACTGCTCAAATATCGGCAATGAGAAAACTATCCTTTGAACAAACGACAAGGGACAGCAAAAACTCTTGTGGACTGTTTTGCGTTTCAAAACTTGACAATTCTGCTTTAAAAACAAAAAAAAATTCAGTCGTAATTTTCGTTTATTTCACCGAAACAAAGATCAGAGTTATTAGATATTATAAAAGAAAGCAAACGTAAGTGACTCACAAAACTGGCAGCTGCTACTTTTGAAAATTTTCACAACTCTAAGCCACTGACGACTAATTTGATGCAAGCCTTATAAAGTCAGGTGGTCATCCACGCGTGCCTCTTTCTTTCGAAGAACCGAATCTTCAATCGAAAATAACTTTAACGTTTTTTTTTACAAAAGCATCCAGTTTGGTGAAATGGAAACTTGAACAGGATATACTCGCGATCAAACAGTGTTTCGCAATATTTTCCGGGTGGATATTTGAGAAGTTGGGCTGGCGTGAGCAGAATTGAAAATGAAAGATGCAAAACCAATCTGATGGCCTCTTCGACTTCTACCACAACAAAAATTTGATAAGTTTCATATCAAAAGAAATTTAGTTAAGGAAGAGCAAAAGGAAGGAAGGAAAAAAGAAGAAAACCCCCCAAAGATGCTGAAAATGTTTTCGTTAACTTTTCCAATCGCAGTCTTTCACCAACAATGTACAAAGGTTTGGTGTGTGGGCGAATTTACAATATATATTTCGTTTTGTGAACCCAATACGATCTTTTTTGTTTAAAAATGTTATGAACAAGTTACAAAAACGTGGAGAGGCGACTGAAAAGTAGAATTTACACTTCAAATTTCTGTTAGAACAACAAACAAGCCCACCGCCAAAAAAACTGCCATTTTGATGTTTTGATTAACTCGGGCGTGATAAATCTGTGTTCATATTCCGATATTTTCTTTAGATAGCTTTACCAAAGGTTTGTTTGCGCGGCACTTCATAAAATTGTGAATCTGTCACACAGTGTACCGACTAGTACGTGCAGATAAACTGAGCGTGACGTACAAGATTGTATGTGTCAAAGAACCGCGATATTTATCATCATTTAGAGGTAAAAATGTGCGGTTTCCAAAGATACACACGAAACTCGGTGTTACTGAGACTGCAACTTGCTAATGGCAAACGTTAAATTGTGAGTCAATCAAAATCGTTCGTCCACTTGAAACGTGAAAAATCGCTATCTTGTAACACGGGAAACTTTTAGTGAAACACAAGTGCCGGTCAACTCATGTTCCTTGCAATTTAAGCGATGATAACTCAAATTCTGTCAAAGTAAATCTGCTCGCAATTTTGAACGAGTTACGTTTTAAAACTCTTTTTGAATCGTGTACAAATAACTAGGAATAGTTAGACTTTCTCCCGGAAATAAATGTCAGCAAAACTTAAAGAACTGAGTGACGTTTTTTTTGACAATGTGGGACATTCACTTTTTAAAGAATTTTAGTGGAGGTTTATGATGCTCGCTTTTATCCATTTATAAAAAAATAGCGTGGGAAAAACTCCCTATTAAACAGCGTCCACTTATGGTTCAGAAATATTCATTTAGAATTGAAGATAAAATTTCATCGAGTCACATTTCGCAGCCAAAAACGCAGAGCCAAGAATTAAGGTAGAGCAAGAGTAGGAATCTGAAAATAAATTTGAAAATTGACCAAATTATAGTTTTATGTATTTAACGCCATGTTTAAATGTTTCTTAAAGAAAGAGAAAGCAAAATTTCGAAATCGCTCCCACCATAGTTTCTCGTCACCTGCTTTGTTTGTAACAATGGCATGCTAACCTATTTTCCCCACCACACAATACCAATTAGGGCCGTGAATGTTAAGGTTCCACGCTTTTCTTTGTTTCTAAATTTCGTCTCTTTTCATAGAGGGCATCAAATTCAGGGCTCATCAAATCCTTGTAGTCGGCTCCAGAAGTAATAATAAGTCATTTTTATGTGACTGCTTGGTCTTCCCTCGCCTATGAGTGTCAGCAGTGATGACGATAGACGCGGGGTGGAATATTTGAACACTATCCTTGCACGTATCTGTAAATTAGATTGCCCTCAGACTGACGTTTCACCTAAAAAGATCAAAGTAAACAAGTTCCTTAAATTTGTCTTTGTGATCGTATTTGAGAACTTCGAACAAAGAACTTACAACTACCATTATATATTCATGTGTATTGATGTCCCCTTCAAAGAAAAGTGGTCACATAGTCACTTACAAACTATGGTATGCCGGCAGCCAACGTCAAAACACGTGGGCCATTGGTCGATTTGTGAAATATTATTTGTTATTCACTCGAGTTTAGCTTGACACGAGTGCCACGCGCGGGTAACTTTACTGTTTCGCTGAACGTGTGCCAAAATAGGTTTAATTGTCTCCATTGTTTTCATTGGTCAATAGAATGAAATTGACACTCACTGAATTGCTCCCCGCAAATGACCAATCGTACATCAAATAGAACAGAAGAACCAGCCAATCAAACGTGAGGGAGCTATAAATGAAAGATTTGTATGAGAAAGATATCGCGAAACAACCGTAAGAGATTTCGTGTGAATTTAACTATAACGCCAGAAAATAGCAAAACTAACCATAGTGAAATACGATACAGGAATCGTCGTTTTTTTTTCGTTCAGTTCTGTATTTTATTTTACCGTTCGGCTCAAAGCATTGTTCGGGTTTATATTTTGAGACAGTTTTATTCACTTTACGACAAGATAAACAACTGTTTGACTGGCGAAGTAATCTTGTCAAAAAAGGTGTACGTTACGAGTGTGAGTAGTCGCATTCTGGCCTAGAATGTACCAACTTCAAAACACATACGACCAAGAAGTGCCTCACATGTATCCCCAGGTAAAAGCCTCTCACTTTAGTTAAGCGAAACAAATTTAAAGTTGTATATAAAAATTCTAATTTGATTATTTCTTATTCAGTTAATAGCAACACGGGCACCACAAAAGGAAAGAAAGTCGTACCTGTCTTATGAAAGCCCAAAGAACGGCGATAACCTCACTTTAGACTCGCAAGGTAGTGAGCTTAACACTTTGAATTTTCCTTCAGTGAGATTACATGATGGTTTCCTAGGAAATACACAATAATTCTAAGCAGTTGCCGCTATTCTTGTATCTCAGAACTCTTTCAAGATTTGAGGCAGATGCAAGATCAATGGATCAGCGAAGGTAGGTTAAACACCGAGATTTGATAAAATAAAATCCTTCTTCTTTTGACGTGGAGTTAGAGCCGTCAACCGCAGAAAGAATAGCATTGGTGAATTATTGATGGAAAGTATCGTAACTCATTAAAATTTTAAGTTATCATGTTATGCTGAAGAAGTGTTTTTGTTGCTAATTTCAGCTCGACCTTACCCTTCCTCGACCACAGATGAACAGTTTGTGCCTCAACTGGATGGTGGCGCTTCTGGCGGATCGGCGAATAAAGGTAGGTGGAGAATTGCAATACTGAGTCCGAAATAGTTCAACAGCGATTCTAGCAACAAGAAATCGGAAAACTTACGACAGCACTGGCCACCAGGTCTCTTCGATTTGTAATGTAGCTTGTAAAGTACTGTGTTTCGCAAACTATATCCCCATTCTTTCTTGACTATAGGACTATTTTGATCGAAAATTTAATTAAGTAGATTTCTTAGTAAACACATGCCAAGAATGAAACATCGAACCCCACAACATAAATATAATTACTGCTATCAGTAACAGTGAAGCTGGAAATTCTCTAGCGCTTCATCGCCCGCGGCCAGTTTATTTATCATTTTAAAAGCACAAAACTTCAAATATAATAAATTTGGAGCCAGCCAAATGACTATTGCAAAGATCACTCGACATCAAAAGATCCGAATCGATAAATTAGAAAACATCAATGAAATAATTTTAGAGTCCAATTTTATCCCCAAAATGAACTTTAATCACAGTTTTTTCTCAATATTTATGTATTTTATAGGAATGATTTCAGTTTATGACAATAATCGGCATATATGTATTATCCTGTAGAACAAAAGTGCTGAATCTTGCTTGTTTTTAAAGTCTGCCCCCATCCCATTTTTCAATTATGTAAATAAAGCGTTCTTTTTTGTTTGGTCCATTCAACGCGTTAGTTTTGTTTTGGAAATGAATAGGCATTTTTGTCTGAAGGGCTATTTCACCTCAGCAGCCAGTTATGCCATCCGGATTAAAGCAGAACCCACGGAGCAGTCGTGCAAGCAGGACCATTCCTCTCGCAGCACTCTGACTTCTAACATGGACGCCAGCAATGATGCAAGCTCCTACGTAAAAATGATAAGCGACGCTCACAGCTCAAATAACTCGCCTGTAGTGTACACCTGCACACAGCAACCGACCTCATTTCACTGTGTGAAGGGATATAGACAACTCGCTTACGATAGCATGGCTGCATACGAATCCGTGCCACCTCAGGCCTATTCCACCGTAAAGCAAGAACCAGTTGACTATACTGCCTGCGAGAATCCATACGACCAAGGTATTTTCCCTTTCTGTTGGTACGTTTTTTTATTTGAAGACAAATCTCGCTGTCGCAATTTATCGGCGATTTAAGTTTTCAGGTGCGGCGAGTGAGATCAGCCTACTGCGCTTTTGCCAGCTTCGCTAATAATTCGAAAATTTTCTTTCTCAAGAGATAATTTAATTTCTAGAGCTGAATGTACACTTGGTGAAAGCCAGAGCTGAGCCTTTATATTGTTTAGTCTTTCCTTTCGGTGCTGGAAACCGAAGTTTTAACAGTATTTTTACTACTTTTTCAGTGAGTTTAGCATGCTCTTTATTTAAAATGAAACTTTCCGGACGTTACAACTTATTTCTTAATAACTGTCTTTGCGAGGTCTTTATCGAAATTAAAACAATTCTAAATTCTAATTTTTAAACACATTAACACGAAAGCACGAACTTGCTTTTGCGGTGATGAAATATTCAGTATTAATGTTCGTTCAACAGTGCAATAGTACCACTCTCCAGAAAAACGACCGTTACAAGTAACGAGAGAAAACAAAATGTTCTCTTTTTTATTCAAGCGGGCGCAGTATAGGTTATAGAATGTAAAATTTGATTTATTTGTCCATAGTTTTCTTTATTGATTGATTATAACAATTTCTTTAGCAGAACATATGAAAAGTTTGTCGGCGTATCATCAAGTGCACCAACAAACCGAATGTTACGGTCTTCAGCCAAACTCGACAGAAGGTGGGTTTCATTTCAAACGTCACTGCTGCATTGTTTTTTCATTCTAATTAGACATTTTGATAGCACGGTTTCATGAATATGTATGCTTTTGATTTTATGATAGAAATTTTGAAATTAATTTTAATTGTAATGGAGTGAGCTGAGCACAATATCTTAAATTTGGTCGGCAGATGTTCTCGAACCATCATTGCTGCAAAGGTTTAATATTTTCTTTAGCAAACATAAAAATAAAAGTATGACAGCTTAAAACCAGATGCCACAGTTCTTCCATTTTTATAACGCTGTTTTATTTTGTTCAAAAGTCTGACTCCCTTCTCCGGTGTGAGCGATTCAAAAATAAACATCAAAAGACTTTCAGATTTGAGATTTCGTGGCCGGCATCGTGCCGCTCGCTGAGCCCAAGCAAGAAATTGCTAGTTAATTCATTTGCAGCCAATCTTACACTTTATTTAATGTCAACAACACCTAGACCGCTTTCTTTTCCCGTCCAAGGTTTTCTCTTTTTCAAGAATACACACAAGGGCCCCCCGCCGATCATCAAACTCCTTGTCGAATTTTCTGTTACAAAAATCCACTCTCGCTTTCAGATTTCACACACACCAAGGAATCATTGTTTGCATTTTGTATTTTCTAATTAAATTATACAAAGACTGAGCTTCATTTAGGAACCATTTTACACCGCCTTATAAGACTGCGAATTATAAGCCGTTCTAAACTTTTTAAAATTAGTCCAGTTTTAGAGAGCCATTTGCGCTGCATTGTCAGAGCTAATTCAATTTTCTTTGAGTATGGGCACACGGTTATGAAGCTGTAAGATCCATATTGTTTGTGGCAGGTGCGATGCCAAATTGAATGGGGTAAATTTCAGCTGATTAGCCTTTTAAACTTTTTTTCTCTAGGAAAGACTCATTTAATATCACAAAAAGAAGTTCCACTTCCAGTTAAAAATTAGGTTGAAAACTATTCTATATGAGATTTTAATTCCAACTTACACATACACAATTAGTCCAGTGCTTTGGACAAATTTTCGCGAATCTCTTTTTTGCTTTCTCTATGTTCTTATTAGAAGAAAACCTAAGTATACTAAACATGAACTTAAATAGAAAAACATGTTATAAATCCAGGTCATTTGCAGCGCGTTTTAAAAAGGTTGTTTTGAAGTGTGAATAAAACCCGAGAATCTTTGCTTCCTGTTGCCGCATTTTTCTGTTCCCTGACATTTTGTTTCGGAGAAAAGGATAATTCCTTTTGGAGTCTCGCTGACTGATGTATGACGCATATCGTTTGCAAAGACAGCACAAAATACGTAAACAATTACAAATGAAATATTATAAGATCAAATCCAATCTGTCGAAAATAACGCTTTTGAAAATTTTATTAAAATTCTAAGAATTTCAAGCACCGTTTGAACCTTCTTAAATTTACTTGTTTTGTGCTTGAAAGAATGTGTTTTAATTTTAAAAGAAAAACTACGACTACGCGATAGCTGACGAACGTTTCTTAATTTTTTATGACAAAATATTTTTATAAATTGATCACTCGACTAAATTTAGGGCCGGGCTCTTCATATCGTATGTGTTCCTTTTTCTTTGCTTTGCTTTCAGATAACATTTATTTTCGTTAGATTTTTCTGTTTACGTCTACAAACATTTTTGTGATAAAGTTTATGAGTTTAAGCGCAAAACTTGCTTCTTTTCTTCTCAAGAGAAGATACTCAACACATTAAGACTCAAACAAAGTAGAAATACGGGAAGAAAAAGAGTCAGTTTATTGCACAGCTTTGGCTAAAAATATTCCGATAAGTGTTTACCAAAACTAAAAGAGTTTCTGACATTGCATTTTCAGTAGCTTTGTACACTGTTTTGTGAAGACGAACAAATTTTAAACTCCAAGTTTCATATTACACTCAAATCAAAAAGTGGAGTTTGTTGTCAGCCAGTACTTACTGAAGAAATAAAAATATTCTTTTTTGTCATTAAGCTACATAATTCCGTAACTGATCTCAAGTTTTCGACAGTTCTTGTAATATCTTGGTTGTTTGTCACGCTATAGAAGAAACCTAAAATGAAAAAGACGTACAAGACCCATCTTACTACATGAAGCTGATAGTAGAAGCGGTCTGCGTTCGCGTCGTCTCCAATATTTCAGTTAAAGTTTCTGTAGCACACGCTAATACCATCCTAGCAACAGTTAAGAGTCACAAAATGTCCCACTTTTCTATCATAACTCAGCTCATTTCCTTCCGTTTTGGAGCCAAACTGTGTTGCAACTAACGTTTTACTTTAAAGAGTGGAAATGTTCAGAAACGGTTTGCCGTGTTCGGTAGTTGTGCGATTCTATCGATGCTTATCATGTCTCACAATTGACAAGTCCAAGCAACCATGTCCAGTACTTTTCCAAACGCGAAGAAAGAGCAGTGTATCTTGAGCCAAAATTCAACAACCCTAATTTCGTCGCAACGTTATTCTTTACAAATTATCTTCCCCCCTGTTGTCTGGTACACGAAGCCATCATGATTTTCTTCGGCCATGTTTTGGATTGAAGACGCACAGAGCAAGCTCGAAGTGCCAACGAACTCGATCACGGCTTGCAAACTGCTGCCGCAAGTTCTTGTCTTTAACGAAAAGCGCGACTATGTTCAAGCTATTAAACACTGAATATTAGAAATATCGGGAAGATACAACTGAAATTTATAGTAAAGGACAGGATATTTACAATGGCAAACGGGAAACGGCTTGTCAACAAGGAAAAGCGGAAACGACAAACGAGTTAAGAGTCTATACTTTAAAGCACTCACGGAGGGGAAACATGTTAATATTCTGACCATGAAAAAGTAACCACGTCCTATTTCATGTGTATGTATGTAGAGTGAGTTCCTTTACTTTAATCCGGCGGGATTTCCTCTTTCCAATCATCTGCAATGTTACAATACTTGAGGAACAAAATTGCTACTTCACAGCCTCCGATCTCTGGCTTATCGTCCTTCCTCTGTTTTCGCTTTATAGGTTCCTTTTCCTCTTCCTCTACCAGTTCCACCAAAGGATTTAGTTTTACGTGACATTCCGCTGGAATCGTTGTCATTAGAAATTCAAATAATCTTATTTCTAGGATACAGGATGTTTTTCGGTTGAAATCTTCCGCATGGCTTCAGTTTTGTCGGACATGGCGGTAAAGGAAAACGCAAGTTAGCCCGGCTGTATATAAGCTATTCAACTACATTCGGTTCATTAATATTTCTCAGTTCTTGTGCCTTTGAAACCCCAAATTTTTGGTTTTTACTCAAAAACTTACTATCACCAAATATTTTGTCCTCATTTTCCCCCGTTTATATTTGTTCACCATACAGCGGGAGGTAAGTATAAAAAATTCGAAGCAAGTTGTGTTTAGAAACGGTAATTCGTTGAAGAAAACTTAATTCTTAGTAATTACCTAAGCGTGTTGCCGCAAAATTAAAACTGGTGATTCTTTCTTCTGCGGAAAAGACCGGACATATACAGCTGAGCAGTTTGTCAACTGAATCGTTTAATCCTGTGGACTTCTCTCCCGATTGTAATTAAAAAGATATTCCGTTCAATCGCTCGGGCGAACACGCTGCTCAAAAAGTAATCTAAGTCAAGATATGCAGAAGATCCTTGTTGTTAGAGCTTCCCAATACGAGAATATTTCTCGTTTTGCCTTTGATTCGAAGTCAGGCATAACGACAACATTTTAATACTTCTTCTGTACTAGATTTTGTATGGTTGTTTTTATTCGTGTTTCCTTCAATAAATAAGTTCTAGAATATTAAAATTTCTGAAATAAAGTAAAATTCACAGAAGAGCTTACTGCATTCAGTAATCCTATCTGAACTCAAATCCAATTTGCTTCCATGAATAACCATTTACTAGAAATCCTAACTTTTTAAACATTGTTCTTTTACAGCCAGTGCAGTTTATGATCCCAACATTCATTCATTCTACGATGAACCTTTGCCCTATGTAGACCGATACAAAGACTACCACAAGGAGTACAAAGACTACCGCGATTATAAAGACCAAAAAGATTTCCTCAAAGATTACAGAAACGGCCATGGTAAGACCTTCACTCCCTTGTCTTCACGTACATGATCACTTGAATAATTGAGATGCAGAAGTGTGTATTGCCATTCTTTTAGACGCAAGATTTGTTAATTTTCTGCCATTTTTTGTGATGTTTATCTTTTTTTGTGTTTTTGTAGTTGTTCAGCGAAGATAAAATACTAAAAGCATTTGTTCCACCTGCCTGGCTATTGCCTGAGGAACAACTGTTCCAGGATTCGCTTTAAAGGGCAATCAATAACAGTCCCTTCTCTAAGTAGGCCCCAGGGTTTGATAGTTTCACTATTTCATCGTCTAAATGACAAAGGTGTTCAGAATTACTGTGCATCGGCTGTTTGCTTGATTCAAACATAGAAGCTGGGGACACGACAGGCAACAAAAAGAACCCTCTCAACCCGGCTTCTATCGGGCGATATTTGTACAACTACTTCAAATGACGGAAGGAAATGATGTTGCAAATTATCAGAGCTTAATTCTACTCCCTTAAGATGTCTGCCTTTCAAGCACACGAAAAAACAATATAAATCTGGCATCACAGTTTTGTACTACTATTTTAGAACCGTGGCTCATCAATCTCTGTAGTTCAGATAGTTAAGTACAGGGAGTTTCTCCATCTACACGATTGTTTGAACTCATTCCTTTCGCGACACCTGTTGTGTTTTCACGGGGAATAAACGACACTGCAAGAAGTCGCCACATTGTCTCTGACGATTTTAATAACAGAAGTAAAGACTCCACTGTTCTCGAGTTTTTCTTGATAAGGTTTTCTCTTCTGCTTTGTCTATAAGTGCTCTCATTTATATACGATGCTGTTGCTGATACGCGCTTGACGCTAAAAGCCTTTCTTCGCTCGCAAACCTATTAAAGGACACATCTTAATTGCTTTATTCCAAACAGAACACCGCCGTATCGCCGAGTTTAAAGAGATACGAAAAAAACTAGCCCGATATTTATCATAAGTGTCAACTACAATCTCTCATTACACCGCCATTAAACAAAACTGACTGCTTTCCGAAATATATCGCCTTCAAAGTTTCAACCTCCTGGCTCGGCGGCCTTGAGTACTGAAGCAATTGCCCATTAGCCTTTGAAAATTCCCGAATCTCTATCATTATAACTTTAGTTTAGTGAAAACTTTATTTTATCTTTGTATACATAATCGTCAATTAAACGCAGGAAGTTTTTGTACAGATATTCTCATCAAGATTGAGCGAAATCTTTACATCACAGTGAGTGGTGAGAAATTTCCTTTTTAAACGACATTAACACAGGATAAGCGAAATAGAAACGTTGTTCTACGAATCTCCCGGATGCTGGGAGGAGAAGTGTTTGTGCGAAAAGACAAAATAAAAGGAGATGTACAAAGAATACTTCTGTTGCCAAACTTTGGACAACATTATAACATAGAAAATAGCATAACTTTTTGTTCATTTAATGCAAAGTCAAGCTTTTTGGAATCAGTATTTATTTTATCAATGTTATTAAAAAACGAAACTCGATTCCGTTTTTGCATTTCAACTGAAGTCACTTTGTAAGAAACACAATGAATTTTGCACGCTATGAAATCTAATTAAGCTTTTTGTGATTGGAACACTTTGAGTTTCTCTGTTTGAGAGATGCAAACGCAAAAAAATTGACATCCTGTGGCATTTTTCAATCGCGCCATATTCACACCCATTGAGTAACCCATTCAAAGGCAAAGTTATTACTCCCAAAACTAAGACAGTATGTGGAGAACCCCTCAGTTTGGGCATTATTCTATTAATTAATGGTTGACGAAAGCAAGGGCGTCATCTGTTGCCTTCCTCTTCTCTTATTAAATCGATTGGAGATCTTTTGAATTTCAATGTCTCAATTTAAAAACCTATTTCGCATTAAGTGTCCTTTGTCGAAGCGCGTAATGTTGTTTATTCACAATTATACACGGTTTATAGCAGAGACAGTAGATGCTGCAACAGATAAGTTACAAACACTGATCTCTCATGCACAACATCTCCATTCAAAAGTCAGAACAGGTGGATGTTGTGAACTTTGCAAAAATCTTAATTAAAAAACAAAATGTGAACGCTCAAAGAGCTATTTGCCTATTAATTCTCACCACGAAAACATAAACTTTTTATTCAAATGCCAGTGTTCAAGACAAACAATCTAATTCTAAAAGTATTCAATATGAATAAAAACACATCTGACTCAGAGCTGTTAGTTCCCAACTCTTGAAATAGTTAGCATTAATATTTTGAGTTTGCTAAAAACATTACCCGTGAATGAACAAAGTGGACCATATCATTACCCAGTATACATTTTCACACTGTCGTAAAGTAAATGCAAAAATATCCGCTTTTCTGTTCAAGAAAAAAATTGTCACTTTTATCTAGGATTGTCACTTACTTTAGTAATGAGAATATGCCTCAATTTATGGGCCGCATAACAATATCAATGACCAACCAAGCCAAAGATGACTCCGTATTTGTACCTAAAATGTGCTGCGAAAAACTACTTGATGCAACCTTAAACAATACAAAATGAGTGATCTCTCATTTTTTATTATTTATAAAATATCTTTATTTTATTTTATTTTTTTTTACGAGAGTAAAACTGGACCATAACTTGTCTCCGCTTGTAAAGTCAAATTGCCGAAAACGACCAATTTAACAAAACTGGATTAAAAATGTAACTGTTTAGTTTGCTTGAACTATAGTATTTATAAACGATTTGATAATTCTAGTTACCATCACCACCAACAGCAAAACAATTTTATCCAAAATATATTAGCATCATGGTTCACCGTCTCTTGATACAACCGTATTAGCTCATCGCAGTTCCCAGTTCTTTCTTTTATTACGGGAATTGATGAAACAAATGCCAAAAGAACAACATTGCGCTAGCAGTCACTAGTTTTCACATTTTAGTGTGTTTTACTTGTCATAAAAGTTCTTCGATTTCTTCTTCTCACAGATGAAAGGAACAAAGTGAAAAAGAAGAAATATCTATTCCAATGTTTCTTAAATAACTATCATATCCTGTTTTTCTCATCAAATGGTCATTATTACCGGCTTAACAGCCGCGCGCATTAAACTATGAGCTTTGCTCTTCTATCGGGAATTTGTTACGAAAAGCCTAATATTGCATCTGTCAATTTAAAGTGGAGTTGGAATCGTTTAATTTTGTCTATGCTTGTTTCCGTCACGAACTTAAAATTTAACTTTTTTTATATAAACGGGTCGCATCACATTTCCTGTCAATAAATCAGGCGATTTCGCTTTCGCAATAACGCCAATATGACCGCGAGATATCGCTTCTGAAGGACATATTTCTTATATTTCATAAATAATTGTCAAAAACGTTAGAATACTTTATTGTTGAGGTTTTAATCTAATCGGAATCATTTTTGCCGGTGTACCTCGGGTTTGCGGTCCGGCCCTTCTTCAGTTGTTGCTTCTGTCTGTTAATTTTTTATAACAAAAAAATACTCGCTTTGAAAAAAACCCCAACCATTTGCTTTTTTAATACCAACGAAGACTCCGATATTTTATGCCAAGAACTAAAATTGCGAATTGTGGTCTGAACAACTGTCTTTATTTTGTTCAAAGACACAATCAATAACAGCCTCTTAATTAAATTTTGTTTCTACTTGCTGGTTTTCATATCGAAAGTGCATGATGCTGTTGCAGATTTTGTGCTAAAATTATTTAAATTAATTTTCCCGATTAAACAGATGCAACATTTATTTCTTTAAAATAGATCGCTTCATTTCGACTTTTAACCAAAAACGTCTAGTTTGCACTTTTTTCCAACCAAGCTCTGTTTCCTTCAATGCCTGCTCAACTCAACTGAAATAATACCCATAACTGTCTTTGCTTTCAATATTCAATGGAAAGGAGAAACTATCATTCAGATGTTATATCATCGATTCATTGAGGCCAGATAATATATTCTTGTTCGTTACTTATACTTTATGTATTTTTACTCTCCTAAAATTTTATCTGAAACCATTTATGTCAAAATGACATAAATTGACCCTGAAATAATTGTCAATTTCCAGTTTTTTTAAGTGAGAAACTGAGTAACAGCATAGTATTTCTCATGCACCACTACACTTGTGGTTACCGTAATCAGCTATTTTGGCGTCAACATCGACTACAACTGAAACATTATTTTAAACAATTTTTCAAGACTTTGTGAATAATCTCAGTTGGTTTAGTTTGTGAAACAAATTTTTTGTCAAGCAACAAAACTGTCAGCAAAGTTCAGTTAGTTTTACTCGGCAATGAAATATTTGTATATAGTGTTAACTTAGGAAACATTTTTTTCTTATTACACGAGAAATTATTGAAGTTGTGCATGAGAGAACAGTGTTTGTTGGTAAAAATCTATCGACTGTTATTCGTTTTTATTGTTAACCGCTTCAAATTAATTTGAAGAAGTCTCGTATAAGCCAACACCTTTATCTCCGTGCGTGTGATGTATAACCAGCGTTAGCATATGCCCAACCAGTGAATAGTGTTTTTCGCTGTGATTGGTTCATTTATTAGTGAATATCCTGGATATTCACTGATTAACGATCGTGCGCGCGCGGCAGCTTGGCTTTGAATGAAAAAGAATTTTTTCTGATTACTAAAAATTGATATTTTAAAGCCTGTTTCTCACTGATTCACTGGTTTGGTATAGGCTAACGTAATTATTCACCTTAGTGTCGGTGAAAGCCCAGGATACTCACCTCCACTTTGGTGAATAATTACTCGCTATATAACAGTCAAAAGCAACAGGATTCCGACAGCGACGTGGTGCTAGATAAACCTAACAGCTCCACCTTCTATTCATGTTTGCTTCTTTAAATAAGACCAATTTCGATTTCTAAATTTTCTTCTAATTATGCAATTGTTGTACACCAGAGCTCTGGAACTAGTCTGTGGATTTTCTCCAAAAAAATAAAAGTTATGCAACAGGTTTTTGATGTTGGTAGGTGAGACAGAAAAAAAACAGAGTTATTGATATTTTTTTTACGATTTCATTGTTACAGCAAACCCCGAGTTCAAGGCGCCACATGAAATGACCTTCCCTGAAAATAGAACTTTCCAGCGGAGAGGTTCACTCCAGCTTTGGCAGTTCCTCGTCGCCCTTCTTGATGAGCCTGATTGCTCGTCCTTCATCGCGTGGACAGGTCGAGGCATGGAGTTTAAACTAATAGACCCTGAAGAGGTAGCGAGAAGATGGGGGATACAGAAAAATCGGCCAGCTATGAACTATGATAAGCTCAGTCGCTCACTAAGGTATTATTACGAGAAGGGAATCATGCAAAAGGTGGCCGGCGAGCGATACGTGTACAAATTCGTGTGCAGCCCCGAAGCTTTGTTCAGCATGGCGTTCCCCGACTCACAGAAGCCCTACATCAAACCTGAATGCCGAGAGGCTAAGCCAGTTAACATCACGTCACACCCTCCACATGCCGCCCCCCAGCTGGTGAGCATGCCCAAAGACCCCTATCCGAAACCTCACTTTCCACCTCAACACTATCACAACCACGCCCACACTATGAATACAACCGGAGCAACGAACTGTTATCAGGCCGAGTGGGACTTGGACACTACGTGTGTATATTGACCGTATCAGTGTGTGCATACACTCCATGCATTACAGCAGTGTAAAGATTCATAGCTCGGGATGTACAGCTGTTTAGTGTTTCCCCACCTTAACTTCGAGCTCAAACTTTTCATAGCACGGAAACTTGATTCTGTAGCTTTCTCGTCTTCTCACATTCGTTATAGATCCAGCCGCTTTGTTAATTTATGTTGATGTTACATGAACAATACGATGAAATGGCAAAAGTAGTTGGGTCTGATAAGCAAAACTTGGTTAATAACACAAAACTTTAATTTTTTTGGAGTTCGGCTAAAATTTATATTTAAACTCAATAAAAATTATTTTAGTAATCAAATTCTACATACTTGTTCATAACTAAGAAAAACTTAATTGATACATAGATTTTGATTTAATACTTTCCGGTTAAGCGAAACCTGTTGTAAATTAATCAGCTCCATAATTATTTTAAAAGACCGTTGGAGAATAACTCTTTCGGTCGTTAAGTACTGCTTACAAGAGTTTTGTGGTTTTCAATCGGAATGCATTGTATTAATTGAACTACTTCAAAATCAATATAGGTCATGTTTGTGGTAAAAAATTTTGACTTTCAACACTGAAGTTCACTAGCATTTCTTTAGCTCAATAGTTAGTTAGCTAAGGCTCGCAAAAAAAAACAAGCTATTGGCATTCTTCCTCAAGGAAAACTCTCTTTCCCCTACGTTTTACAAACTTGATCTCTTCTGATAGTATGAAACACGTATACAATATATAAAGTTTATTGTTATTGTACTGACTCGAGGCACAAACTCGATTTAACACATAAAAACAGCAAATGTTTTAAAAATCGTAATTTAAGTTTCTTTGGTAATCAGACTAAACTGCACAATACCATCATTTTATTTGGCAGACGCTTGGTTTACATAGTTGTTAACCAAATTTAATTGATTAATCATCAAAGTATATTTTAACACGAAAAACGTTGGTATTCTCCCACTGAGAAAGGTACAAAAATAGAGGAAAGAGAGAAAGGGTCGATATATTTCATGAAGTTTGTACTATAGTAGCCATAAATACGGATATTGGGGTGCCGAGCACAAAACACTTATGGAAAGAAAATTATCCTTACACGAGAGGGTGAAAACTTGTAATATAATAGGATACATGATATGTTATTTCAGGCAAAGGATGGTTTGATAACGAAAAGTATCTTTAAAGATATATTTCGAAGCAACTAACACATTATCATTGTTAGGAAAGACCAAGTGGAAGTCGGCACGCTTTTCCCGTGCGCGGGATAGCATGGCGACAGGGATATACCAACAGACCACTGTTATAGTTTCGTTTAAGAAAGTACCTGTTTGAAAAGTCCCATCTGGTATCCAACTCCTGGTTGCATACCGTCAAACCAAACTTTTCCTTATCTGCCTGAAACATTGAATAACTTAAAGCTTATTTTATATGAGCAATTTTCAATGAATAAAATACTTAATATTAAAAAAACAAAGATTATATATCAACACGTGTATAAAAGCAGCGACAAAGTTATAGTTGTTACAGAGGATATTAAAACATGCTAAACGTAAAGTATTGTTTATATTGTGTAAAAATACCTTTGAATTACGTCCCGCGTTGGCTAAATTTGTAATATTTATGAGACAAAACTGGATTAAAGAGAAAATTAAAAACAAGTTGTGCTCAGTAAACTTAACTTAGCGACCCACGTGACGCAATCACTTCCTTTTTCCCCGGCATCCGCGTGTCTATATGTCTGTTTCTGTTTGTTTGTTTGTCTGTCTGTCTGACTGCTTGCCTGCCTGTCTGGCTGTCTGTCTGTCTGTCTGTCTGTCCATTATCTGTCTGCCTCTTGTCCCTCTATCTAACTATCTGTCTGTCTTTCCGTCCGTCCGCCTGCCCGCTCGCCCGCTCG
>JAOBRG010380995.1:0-11160 GCA_027574985.1 Umimayanthus nakama | reverse complement strand
AGAATTCTGTATTTCATCAGTTTTCGTTTAAAGTGGCAATGTTCTAAAAGAAATGGTCCATACTTAAGCTGTGCCTCAATCAAGTTATGGATGCACTTGGGAAGTTGGGAGAGCAATCAAGAAGCTAGAGAAGCACTCGGCTTCGCCTCGTGCCACTCAAGTGCTTCTCTCGTGCTCTCCCAACTTCCCGCATGCATCCATAACTCGATAGACGCCTGCCAAGCATGGACCATTTCTTAAATATACCGCAAGAATGAAGAAGGCAGTCCTTTCGAGTGGCAGGGGGTGTATAGCATACACCATTGCAAGTATCGACTACCCTCATGACTGTTCCATTCTTGGTTTTATAATACTGGTGTATATAGCTGCAGTTCTGTATTTAATTTGATTCTCTTTTTCAGTTTTGGGCCTGTTTCATTTTCAAGAGCATACATCAACTTCAAAAACACTGAAGACATTATCAAGTTTAGAGACCAATATGATGGATACACATTTAAGGACAATAGAGGTAAGTTATGGAACTTGTTTAATAATAGTAATAGTAATAATAATAATAATAATAATAATAATAATAATAATAATAAAACAATAATAAATAATAATAATATATTAGTTTAGAAATATCAATGATAAGTGATAGTTATAATGACATCGACATTGGTAAATGATGATGGTAATAGTTTTATGATAATAAAAATAACAATTATTAAAACAATATAATTTATAATTTATAATGTCTTTTAAGAGGATATCTTTAGTTATACTAATCAACTAATTAAAAGTAAAAACTACACTTAAACTACAATTTTTAATAAACAGAGTATTCATTACAATAATAGCATCTTCAAAAATCATAGAAATTACTAAAAATATGTATATTCTCAGTTCACTTGGTCTGGATGCCCATTCATTCAAAGTCTTAATTTTTTAATGTAGATACATTTTAGACTTCTCTTTCCCCATTCTGTCGTTACAGTAGCTGTGGAAATTTTGGTGGATACATGTAAATATTTGGTCTTAGTGTGGTATCCATCACTTACAGCTGAGTTAAAAATACCATAACCGATCTATAAGGATCAAAATTGTCTGGAATATCTCCTTGGTCCCTTGCATCTTGCATTCTGAACAACAAGTACACTCAAATGTTCCAATGCTGCTTAGCCAGAGGAATCCACTTGCAAAACATGTTTTACTTTACTTTAATGATTGAAAAAAATATATACATGTATATGAAGCGTGACAACAGGAAAAGGGTCTACTAAATCATGTCAGAGAGACTAAAAATTACTCGTTGGTTTTCTCCAAGTTTCAAGCTACTAAAAGGTGCTAGCTCGATAATCTTTTCACCACATGCAAACTAGGATAGTATTTCAAGAGAAAAGTTCATAAAAGAGGTGAGAATTGAACTGAGCGAAATGCCGTATGAAGTTTTTTTTTCACTGAAAAAACGACTATCTCCAAATTTTGGCTTTTGTGCATGCTCCCCCCCCCCCCAAACGAATTTGACAATAAATTATTATATTTTCGTTTGATCTATAGAATTTTGGCCTTTTAAAGCAACTGCAGTTAAAAGATGACTGAAATTAGAGCAATCGAAAGAGAAAACTGTTGTTGTTCATCAGATACCTAGTTTTCTGCGTTAGACCCCTTTCTTGTTGACGGCGTAGGTATACTAAATATAATATGAGAGCTCCCCCTAGGGGGCTTTTCAGTGCCAAGCTATAAGCAAACCATAAATGTTAAAAACCCCGACTGGCAGGAAGGCTTGCCTTGTAGTTTGACTGGTGAGCAGAGGAATCAAACTCAGGACCTCCCTATTCGGAGTCAGCTCTCTAAACTGCATGGCCATACTGCCTTAAAAATTCCTATAAGTTTGTTTTTGAGCCAAGTTTTGATTTTTCAAAGAAAATATTCCTCAAATAGTTTCCCTTGCCTTTTTCAGGTTGTGTTTATGCAGCAGTTGTGGAGTACGCACCATATCAAGGGGTTCCCAAGAAGAAACAGCGAAAAGATCCCAAATGTGGAACAATAGAAAAAGGTACTTGTCTGTTATGTGTATAGCAGGGTTGACTTTGTGACCTGATTCCAGGAATTTTATTTTCTTCACATAAAAACAACCAACTCCTGAAAAAGTCCAGATTTGGAGAAATACTTGAACAGAGTTACATGTTGAGGAACTTTTGACACTCTACTAGGCTACTGTTGGCGTGATGTACTGTAGAATTCTCTTAAACATGTCTATAGTTTCGATTCGTACATGTACATGTAGATCTATGATAATTATACAGAATTTTTAGTGCCCTAGAAGGGACCAAGCTTGCAGTGTTTAAAATCCCTCCTATAATAGATGCTGACTACGAGGCTTTCCTGGAGACACTTAACAAGGAAGTGGAGCCTCTACCTAGTGCCGAGGTGCATTTAGAGGAAATTGAAGCCCGAAAAGAAGGTAATTAAAAGTAGTGTTAATGCTGTGCAGTGTACACCTAAAGATTGTGCTACATGTACAGTGTGATGTGTGTGTGTGTGTGCTATAACAGTGATATGTTTATTTCCTCTTTGGTAGCAAATCACTAAATTACCGTACAAGAGAGGTCAATATCAGAAACATGGATATTGCTACTGTATAATAATGCAAAACTACAATGACATAATAACAATAATAAATACAATCAGTAACAAAAATAATAACAATTATATTGATTACACGTATTTGAAAGTGATAAACATATCAGTGCGCACAAGTGGGTTGCTGCTAACGCACTGCTTAGTTCCGCCAGAGCGGAGGCTGTATCCATGGCTAACGCTTGATCGCTCAGATAGCAGACGAGCCAGGCAAGGAGATGATGATACCGATAATGCCTGAACAAAGCGATCACAAGCTTGACTTCGGCGTTCTAAGAGTGCCTGGAAGCCCGAACAAGCAAGCGCCTGATCATCACTTGGGTTTGGCAGAATAATGTGCAGAGCTTCCCTTTGGACTAACTGCATTCCAAATCTGTTCTTTATTCAGAATGAAAACTTGTGGAACTGTAATTATGAAAATGTTAAATCTGCTGAGTCAGACACATTATTGTCTTTTAATTGTAATTCAAAGTCTGTCTTTTTAAAGCATTTCTTGGACCTCTTAGAAGAAAATGAGGTCACACCTTATTATTAAAGTAATTACAGTAGATGTTCTTAATGTCCTGGTTGAAAGGTCACACCTCCAGGGCCCTAGCTAGTCTCAGCATTTAAGGTGTGATGGCTCATTTGTCCCATCTCCTTTATGCTACTAGCTACAGCCCTACTGATCACTGTACTGTACTGTAAACAAAAATAAACTGTCTAGTTTTCTAATTAACTTCTAGTCTAAAATTGGGGGAGAGGGTGGGCGGCATTTGCCCTCCCTGCCTGATGCTGGCTACAGCCCTGGTCCCAATGCACTTGTAAATGGGTTTAAATTTTTACCATTTGGTACCGATTGTACTAAGATCAGGGTCCATATGTTGGACAGTGGGTTAAAAATTTAATCCAAAGATTAAATTTTTAACCCGCAATTGAGTTTACTCCTTGAAGATTGATTTGGGTTGTTGTTTCTGGTTAGCGTTATTGGTTTTCCTTGGAGTGTACCTCAATAACACTTTGAAAGACCGAGTGTGTTTCCAGATAAAGAAATCAGAGTTCAAAGTTTTGCCTAACCATTGGTTAAATGTTACCCACTTTCTAACAGTTGAGCCCAGTTCAGAAAGAGTATTCAATCTTTATTTTCCAACAGCTGGTCATTCCAAGGTTACAACACCGCTGCTGGAGTATTTGAAAATGAGGAAGAGTTCAAGGGGTGGTGGAAGCAGATTGAATGTGAGTAGACTATCAGGCAACCTACTAATGAAAATGATTTATGATAATAATAATTATAGTAACAACAACAACAACAATAATAATAATAATATTTAATAATAATAATATTTAATAATAATGATAATAATAATAATAATAATAATAACAATAATTACAACAACAACAACAATAGTAATAATAATAATAATAATAATAATAATAATAATAACAAAAATAATAATAAATGAGAAATGGCAGGGAAAGCTGTTAGCAAATCGGTGGAATGAAGAAAACCTGAACAAAGACTGTTTTGCCTGGATATCGAAATGGAAGACTGCCCCAACACGCACGGTGGCAGGAAGCCACGAATTGTACCAACAACTCTTACCCAATAAGATATACTGTGTAAGGAAGACCAGAACATTCGTGGAGCAGGACATAAGGTGCAGATTATTCGGCAAAGGTCAGGAATCAGTTGCACATTTGCTGTCGGCGTGCAGTGCACTAGCACAGACAAAATATCTAGATTGCAAGACAGAGTGCTGCGCTAAATACCTCGTTTCTAGAGGTGGTGAAGGTTCACAGCATGGTGGAAGCCAAACCTCCTGGTTTTCACCGGCACAACCCAAGTCGATGTGTGAAAGTGACCAAGTGACAGCATACTGGGATGTCCCAGTCTACGTTGGTCAGACGGTTGTAAGAGCAAACAGAAAAGTCGCCAGGTTTGTTGACCGAGGAAGCAAGACAGTTACGTTACTGGAAAGGAGCTGCCCCTGGGTAGAGAACAGAAAGCAGAAGGACAAGGAGAAGACAACATAGTGCGCCTCTACGGCTGGAGCTAAAACGACAGCATCCAGGAGAAGAAGTACGTCCGTATAACAATGTCATACATGTACTCCAGGGATACTCCCAAGAAACCACCGACCGGGTGAGAAACTGAAGTTACTGGGCTCCCTGAAGGGAAGAGACGTTCTAAAGAGAATGCAGAAGGCGGTGCTGAGCAGCTCCCTGAACACAGCCAGAGTTTTTAAAATTACGTGTTGAACTTTGAATGTGTTTTATCGTTTTTTTTAATAGAAACTATTAGTACATACCACGTCGAAACTTAGAGACAATCTTAAAGTTATTGATAAACATACATACATACAAACATACACACATGATAAAGTTTATAAAGTTTGTTCTTATAAGAAAAGCGTGTATTTCTAATCCTGTAATATTATATACACACGTGCACAATCGTTTCATTTTTTCTAACTAAACATCACAACGCCATCGTTCAATTTGTTTCGAACTATATTTCTTATTTCACCGGGCTTAAACAAATTCTGTTTACCCTTTAGGCGCTGTTACCCTGTCACATATCTTTTTGTACCGGCTGTTTTCATTTTTCGTTTCAATTTAACTTGTAAATTGTGGGCACAGTGGAACGCTCATGTACACTTGAATACCAACTTCCGATCCCGTTTCTTGGGGTGCTAGGCTCGTCGAACGAATGTCCCGGTTTTGATACTCAGTTTTACAGGAAATTCTGAGTTATTCAAGGACCAAAAGTATTGAAATTCAGGTTTAAGAGAAGCTCTAATAAAATTTAAAAACTGAAACCCTGCTCTTGCGTGAACTGAAACGTTGAAATCCGTCATACCCTGTTGAACGACGCATACCCGTATTGCCCACGTGTTAGAGTATCCTCCCCTGGAACACACGTGCTTTTCATTTAAATACGTATGCTCTCTTGACACACTCACAATTTCACCTCAGCGTGGAACCCCAGAGAAGAAACGACGGGACGAGCCATCGAAGGTGAGATAGTTTGATTTGTGCTAAATAAGTTCTGCCTGTAGATGGTCAGTACTTGGCAATTTTCTCCTAAGTAGCTTAACATAACATAACATTAGGAAATGCAATGAATAAATTAAGAATAAAACAGAGGTATTAGTGCATATAAAAGTTAAATTGCAGGAACTTGTGATTAGTGGGATTATGATGTAGGATAATGCTGTTTTAAAGGTGGTATGGCGGGCCACTCGCCATAATAATGTGAAAACCAGAGAGATGGAGGTAAGGTTTTCATGTTTTTGATGGCCCACAATGTTTGATAGGAGTGTGTTTTCTTGCCTCAGACGTTAAAGAAGAGTTCCTCGCTACCCTCCGTGTCATCCAACAAGGATTCCAGCCCAAGACCTAGCAGCGCTGCTTCCTCCAAAGACAAGGAAGAAAAGACCAAGGATCAGTGAGTGTATAAAAGCTTTTCAATGTTTTTGTACGGTATTACTTGGAAATTCTTGAGTTTTGTTGCGCTGCAGTGTTTTTGTAAAATCCCACCCTTCCCTCCCCTTCCTCCCTACTTTTTCACTTTTACCAAACGACAAGATATAAGGCAAAAACCCACATAAAGGAACACACAAGTTTTGGTTGAGGTAGATGTTGCTTGTATGCATCGGGGGCTTTCAGTAAAATCAGCCTGAAGATGTCAAGGTGTTCCTTTTAAAATTGGTTTTTAGAACTACACTGAATATACTGCACACACTACTAACAGGTGAAATTAATGCGAAATCACAATGCTACAAGTCTTATAGCTGAACAATTTAAGGCAATGATAGTATTACATTGGTGAGGACAGGCAATCCCTAGTAGACTGTTTAACCTATAATTCTGGCACCCATTTCCAAATCAGAACATGCTTTTCATTTGTTTAACTGAATTTGTTCTTTTGTATGTGGTACTTTGTTGATCAAAGTTCAGCCTGCCAGTGCTCTTAATCCACTTGTTCTTTTTACGCTGGTTTTGAATATGTATTTTGGTTTAAAAGTGAAAGTCAAATCACTGAACAGATGCAGGTTGCTTCCACCTTTTTTTCTAGGTTAGTTGCAGCAAAACGCCGTATATAGTTAGCTGTATTTGTAGGGGTTATTATTATTTGTGTGTGTGTGTGTGTGGTGGGGGGGGGGGGGGAGACCACATGGGAGACTTATAGCCCATGAGGACAGGGACAAGTTGCCTGATCGAAACCCAAATAACCGGCCCCTTTATCGATTTAAGCCAACGATTTCTACAATTATACACTGGAAACAGTCAGACAACAGTTTAAAATAACGGTTTCTATCACAAGAAGTTAATACCGCAACAAACCAATACTTCAAACAGTTCGAAATTTATTTGAGACACATAACAAAACTAATGCAACTGGAACATTTTGCTGAGTTTGTCGATGATGGTGAGAAAAAGAGGTGGGCTTATGCCTTATGTCTTGGGGGCTTTAATGGTTGGGACGATGGGGCTTATAACGGTTTGGTTTGGTAGTTTGTATTGAGGTTTTTTCTTCCTTTTTTGTCAAAGAAGAAAGACAAAGATCCTCATGCAGTGGTCTTGTAGTTAGAAAAATGCTGGCGACAGTCAACGCACTGATTCAGTCACTTAGAACAACACTTGTTTTACTCCATTAGATGACATATAATTTACAGCTTTCTATTAGATAGTCTGTTATGATATATTTGCACAGCGCGTTCATGGAAAGAAAACTTTATCCCTTTGAGTTTGGATTCAAATGTCTCTATGTTGTTACTGTTTTTAAAAATCAAGGCATTAGGCAGGCTGCTCCAGAGTTTCATTGCTCTAGGCAGAAAACTCGACTTGTATATGTAAGTAGTGTAATAAATAAAATTCATTTAAAGCTCTTTAAATGATCTTAGTAATTACTTAAGAAGTGCTGGCATCTAAAATAACCATAACGATAACACATTTAAGTGTCAGCTTACATGAAGGCTTGTAGCTATGCATAGGTCGGTACACACACAAGAGTCTGCTCTGACGAAGGGCTAACGTCACTAAGCTATACACCAAACTTCACAGGCGAAAAACATACCGTATCAGCCCTTGTTGATCAAACTTTTATTCAGCTTATACCCGCCAACGCACAGAAAAACCTGCTTCCAGCATTTTTACACACACAATAAGACGAATACGCACGCACAAATAACACATTTGAAAAGTGGTTGCAAAACAGAATTTAGAGAAGAATTAAGAATCGGTAGCCTCCAATTTTTTTTTTTTAACCTGGATAAGAGAGACGCCTTTATTCTTTCATTTTTGAAAACATAGTCGCCGAGGGCTCAGGAAAAAACTAACTGTGGTAACTGACTGGACAACTTTATTTGTGAAAGAGCGGTTTTTATATAGCTCGTATGGTGGTGCAAATTTCACATTTCTGATCAATGTACATGTTGTAATTGGCAGTTAGATCATTCACCTGAATAGACTTTTCTGTTTACTAGTTGCAAGTTCTCCGGTTGCTGAGAGAATTAAACTTTCATCTAGCCATCGTTTTCATGCCACAAGTTGCTATGTTTGTGTAAACTACTTTTTGAGAAACAGCAAAATTTTGCCAGTTGTGGTTGACTGGGAAATTGGGAAGAAAGGATATGGCCACAAATACTAACCACCCCTCTAAATATTTATCACGAAGAAAAAGAACAGACAGTAGAGACATCAAGAAGAAACCAGAAAGTCAAGGAAAAGATGGCAAGAAGTTAAGGAGAGATGACAAAGTAAGCAGGAGTTATTTACCATTATAATCCAAGTATAGATATTCATGTGTTCTCATTGGCTAAAATCTGTCACAAGATTCACTCTTATAGTAGAGGTAGATGTTAGTCAGTGCATTGTATCCCTCTTCGGGTGTTGATACCCCGGATAAATATTTCTCGTTCGAAGAAAAACAAAACCAGAGAAAAAAAATTTATCTAATAGTCTTATTATAGGAACAACAATTGCCTTTGCAGAATCAACCACACAGGGGATACTTTTTATCGGGACGTAAACATGACTGAAAAAAATTGAGCCCCGGCAACAGCTGCTCGGGCAGAATAACATCCGATAGAACAGATGTTTAGAGTGGTTTATCTACTAAAATTTGTCACCTTGCACAAGACATCAAATCAATATCTATTTACACAATACTAATTAAGATTTCAAACTATAAAAAGACCGGAACGGAGACTGAAAATTGAAGAGTATAACTTAAATTATTTTTTAAGCTAACACTTTTACCTTTTAGTCTATGTTTTAGACAACCATTTCGAAACTATTTTCACAACTTGAAGGAATAACAAAATTTTCAGTTAGTAGGCCCTCACTTGCTCAATGTACGATCTTGCCAATCTCTCGTCGTTGAGTTTATTTCCTGTAAAATGAATCAGGGACAGTCTTCATATCAAATTACAATATCAGTACAAATGAGCTGGATGGTTTTAAGAAGAAAAATGTAGATCATATGGTGATGAGTACAAAATTCTTCCAACCTGTTTGTTAGAAATGTATAAAAAAGGCAAGGAGAGTTGATCAATGAACCATTCGGTACTTTTGGGATTAACTGAAAAGCGAACTGCCTAAGACATTTCCTTGCTTAAAGTGTGTTTGTTGTCATCCCGTTTTTGCGTTCCGTAGGAAAGTTCATCTTGGAAGGAGAAGTCAGAACAGAAACCCCGTAAAGAGAAAGAAGAAAAGGTTTTAATCAGTTATTCGACATTTATCATTCTTTTTATCATTTTGTACTCATCTCAATTCTTCAGTCTCTTCAATGAAGGTATTAATAAACTCGCATTCTGTTGTTTTGTTTAGGATCGGCCGCAATCTGGACGTTCAGGAAGTCGTTTTGACGAAGGGAGGTCAAACCGTGATCGATACAGTAGCGGGAGTAGTGATCACGCACGTGGCGAGGAGAGTCGACGTGACAGTGGGCGGGGCCGGAATGAAAGGCCACGGAAAGACAGCAGAAATAGTGGGGGAAGTTCAGATAACACAAGGGCCGGAGAAAAGGAAAGAGATCGAGACAGGGACAGGGACAGAGATAGACTGAAAGAACGGGACAGGGACAAAAGGTATACTTTATCTCGAACAGAACTCTCTTGCAGCTTGGGAAACATAAATGAATTCGAAATAGCTGGAGCTTGAGATAACACACTGTAAATTGCTGACAGACACTGTGAAGTAAAACGGGATTCGGCACGAGTAGCGGGAGATTCGAGATAACTGAGTTTGTACAATAAGTACATTGTAGCTTACACGTGTGCATGCACACTCACTTGAGTATTTTCGTGATTCGGTCATTTTTTTAAAAGTCTTTTTCTTTGTAAGTCCAAATCAAGTTAATTAAATACAGTTAGAACCCGCGTATAAGAACCTGAATTTTTTCAGTAAGCCTAAACAGGTTCTTATATAAATAGTACTTAAGGTGAATTTAGGTTAAAGAGGTTCTTAAAACAGGTTCTTATATTTTCATATAAAATTTGTTTGAATAAAATATAAATATCATCTGATGTAGTAATACACCTATCGTTGTTGTCCCGAGAAGAGGGTGGGGCATGCAGGGGTGGTGATTTTCACTTTTGAGAAGCAGTTTTTGGTAACTCCTCAACTTTACTTGCAAATTTACTGGAATTGTGAACACATTATACACAGTAAAGCACTTTGGCCTGAAAATATTATGTCAAGTGACTTTTATCATACAAGCAGATGATGATCTTTATTCAGCGGATTCAAACTGTGCATTTCTACGACAACTCCACTGATAAGAACCTTACTTAGAATTTTAGCCTAAATAGGTTCTTATGTGGAGGGGGCATAAATTGCAAATTTTAGCCTAACAGGTTCTTAAAACCCAGGTTCTTATACGCGGGTTTTTACTGTACTCTGAAAGATAACAGATCCTTTTTATGCACAAAAAAACGAACTTTTTACCAGACATCTCATCCTGGACAGACAACTCGTCTTAGTGTGAAAACCGGACAGAACCGGTTTTAGAATGATAACCCATCCGATCAAAAATTAAACCAGTGAGTATGTACGTTTACTTTCTGCTCTGTCAAAACGAAATAACAACAAGTTAGACGACTTTTCCATTAAACTAGACAAATCAGTCCGTCTGAGGTAGGATTTGTATCTCAAAATGTTTTTTTAAAATATTTTCAGTATAGACCTCACCTAACATTGATTTATGAAATCCCCCGCGAATCCTAAACAAGGTTAAAGGCATCTGTTCTCTCCTTACGTTCTTGACATCAGAATAGGTTGTTTGGTTGCTGAGATGTATGTGGAGGCTTGCCATTACGTCAGCTGGCGCAAAAGAAAGATTAAGATCGCAGTGACACCGATCCATCACCTTTCTTTTCGAATGAATGGAAGAACTAACACATAAACAGAAGTACAGGTCGGAAACTTTGAAGGCGTTTCGCTTAATCGCTTAATTGCTAGTCTCCCTTCCCACGTCTACGTCTCTTATAGAAGCCCCGGGGGGGGGGGGGGGGGGGGGGGGGGGGGGGGGGGGGGGGGGGGGGGGGGGGGGGG
>JAOBRG010380984.1:0-11160 GCA_027574985.1 Umimayanthus nakama | reverse complement strand
GACCCTTGCTGCAGTTCAGTAGAAATGAACAAGAGTGATAATATCCAACTTTTTTTAATAGATCGTCGAACGCACTTAACTAATCTGTGATTACTTCTAGTTTTAAAAATATTTGGGGTGCACTCATCCCCCCCCCCCTTTTCCGTGGTCCCTGACAGGTAAATGAGATTTAAAAAAAACCGGAATTAGTATACATTTTCTTTAGTTCAACAACATTGTGACAATCACATAATCTATAGGCAAAAGCTGTCCAATCTGCTGTGTTCAGTAGCTAAATATATTTTCACTCTTCAGCTGGCGAGAGCTCTTTGTCTCAGCGCACATTCCAGACTGATCGTAACCGCAGCCTTGGATCAGTCATGGCCGCTCTGGAAGCAGAGGCGGACGCCATCTTTGAGGCGTTTGCTCACATGAGACAGGGTGAGAGGACCAGCAGGCGCGGGGCCCAGAGAAGCGATCCAGCACCGGAGGCGGCTCCACAACAGGTAAGTGTTGGGTAGCAACGTCGATGCCCTGACAAAGGGCTAACACACCAAGCGTCAGCTGTACACCAAGCGTCAGCTGCACACCAAGCCTGACGGACGACAAACATACCATATCAACCCTTGTTGATCAAAATTCATACACCACATAGATGGTCAAGTTTGGCTTTTTACATAATACAAGCAGCCAAGTTTATACAGGTATTGATCAATGTTGGACTACGTCCTCTATAAGGGGCTTAGGCTTTCAGGATGTCAGAGCTCATACGGTCATGAAGAGTCATGGAGTTTGAAAATTCTTTTTCCAAGCCTGGAAAAGTCATGGATTTAAGGGAAAAGTGCCAAAGTCATGGAATTTCATTTTTTTGGTTCAAAGATTTCGTGCTGTTTGAAAAGTGGAAAAATTCTTTTAGTCACTGAGCAAAAATATGTCTCCAAAAGGCTGGGATTTTTGCATTTTTGAGTTATGGAAAAATAAAAGTGATAATGAAAAAGTTATTGAATTTTATAACCCAGTTTCTGTATCAACCCTGAATGTGTGTGCAGTGCGATACTACGTAACTAATGGAAAATGAATGATAAAAGGGGCTGGTGCGAAACGAGAGAAAATAACTTAGCTCATTGACTGATGGCGTTCAGGGCGTTTCTTGAAAGCATCAACGGCGGAGGCGGTAGTTAGTGAGGCAGGTAGCTGATTCCATTGTGTTATTGTTTTTAGGAACAGTTATAGTAAAGATTTAAGTTTAGGTAAAAGTGACTTTGGTTTAAAGAACGCCTCATTCACCTATGCTTTTCAAAGAGTATCGTGCAGTCGTGTGTCGGACTGTGTTGAATAAGAATTGAAAAGAAAGAAAGTAAGAGAATATGCCTTCCTTTGTGAAACCAAATAATACAACAAGAGTGTGCTGTAATGAACGCCCTATTCAAAACGGTCAGACAAACTTCAGATTTAGAAGCTGAAACGCACTACCTCAACATAATATCAGTAACAGTGGTTCCGCACTGTGGAATAATCTCCCAGCAAAGTTTAAACCCTTTGGACTGAAGGCACAGTTTTCAGCTTTAATGGTTCTTGTACGACAGCCGTGCAAACCAATGTTTATTTTTGCACTTTGGTATGTTATTGTTGTACTGATGGTTTTTCGTGTTGAACTACAGCCAATTGTCAAAATCTTTATTTCCGTCAACCCCAAACCTTCTCAATTAAATATAAAAGCAGAACTAAATATTTGATACTAGTTTATCCATTTCTTTGTCTGCCATCTTGGCGTATTGGAAAGAGGATACTTATGTACTTTTTGAGAACATGTTAACCTTGCACACAGTGAAGTTAAGCCCTGGTTGTTGAAGTCATTTTCAGAAACAAATCCCACACAGGTTTTCGAAACGTCAGTCACAACCAACATGCCTTCTCAGGACTACACCACCCGGCGAAATCAACCAACCACAAAAAGTATTTAGCTTTACGGATTTTTTTTAGTTGCTGTGAGTTAAGCCCTGTCGATGAGGTGTGCAATTCGGTGTCGTTGTGTTGACTTGTCGTGATGTATCCCCTGTAGGACCAGCCCTCCGGATCTGGACAGCAGGCCGCTGAGGGGGAAAACAAGTCAGGTAATATTGTCGTTGCTGTTATTCTTGCTATTGTTGATTGTTGTTTTGTTAGTATTGTTGTTTTTGTTATTATCATTATTATTGTTATATTATTAAATTTATTCTATTTATTGTTCTTATATTATTATTACTGTTATTTTGTTGTTATTATTTTTATTCATGAAAACGAAAATGGCTTCATGTCCTGTCTCCTACTCACTTCCGGTACTCGAAGCTTTTTGTTATAAAATACGACCATCTCGGATGTATCGGAGAGGAGGTAGGGAAGGGGTGAAAAAATTTGTAAGAAAAAGACTTTTGCCGGATTGAACAAGACGGAAAAAACTGTTTGCTCACCTTGAAACCTTGAAAAATTGTGAACGATTTTTCTACTCCCAGTTAACCATTTTGATAACCCAAATTTTTTGCTAAATCCATTCCCTCGTGGGGGCTAAATGCAATGTTTTTTGTTGAGTTCATGAGCCAAAACTTGACCGAGTAATGACTTTTAGCCCCAACAAGGTATTGGATCTGGCAAAACTTCTATTAGCAAAATGGTCTATTGACCCCACCCGCGTACCAAAATGTTGTCGAACCCCAACTTTTAGGATGGCAGGTGTTTTTATGAAAAGAACTATAGTATATGGCAAATATCTACTGAGCCAAAATAATAACACTGTTTGATCACGTTTGTTGAATCGCTTGTTGAATTTTTTTCTGTTTGTAGTTGGCAAGGAAGAGCCTACCAAACCCGCTGTACCAGAACTACCCTGTCTGAGTGAGCAGCTGGCCCTTGAGGAGCTCTGGGACATTCTGGGAGAGTGTCTAATTGAGCTTGGAAAGAGCTCGGACAGCCATGCTGTATTGGTGCTCCAGCCTGCCGTTGAGGCCTTTTTCCTGGTCCACGGCACGGAAAAACAGGACACAGGTACATCGTCCACGGCACAGGCCCAGACCCAGGAGCACAGTCAGCGATTGAACTCTCTCAGCATGGATAATTTGCCACCAGCGTCTCCTGGCCCCATCTCACCTGGGCCCTTCAGCCCCAATCGACAAATGTCAGTCACGTCCATTTCTTCCGATCTGCCATCAGACACCCAAAAGTTCCTGAAATTTGCAGGTGAGCTTCCTATTAACTATCGTAACACTGTTGATATCTGTTATCTCCTGAAAGCATGCGTAACAAGTCCCCACGAATATGGTCACTGTTTATTTTTCTGCTTTGGATAAATTGAAGAACTTTTCACAAATTTATTTGGTTTAGACCGTTGGATCTGTAGCAGATGAGTTTATTTGACGATTCTACAAATACCGTATTTTTTTGTTGTGGGATTTTAGCGTGCAAGGCCGCAAAGGTGTTTTTCTTCATTACAAGTGGAAGTCCTGTTTAATGTTCGTTGCTCTTGCAGTTCATAGAGTCACAATTTTGTTTCTTTGACCTATGATGCAACACTTGTGAAAAAGGGCCTCGCACACCTTTTGCGAATGCATCATGTTTTATGCACGATTAAGGCCTAACTCTACTCGGCCGCACAAAATCAAACAACAGCAGCTTGGAGATCCGGAACTGGCACAAGTATGCGTTAGTAAAATGACATTTTATAGTAAATGGTATATGTCAAATCTGTTTTTGTTTATGCTGTTTCAAATTCGTTGCTGTTGATCTGCAGAGACCCATCGCACCGTGTTGAACCAAATCCTACGCCAGTCCACAGTTCACCTGGCCGACGGGCCATTTGCCGTCCTTGTGGACCACACACGGGTGCTGGACTTTGATGTGAAGAGGCGTTTCTTCCGGCAGGAGCTAGAGCGCATGGACGAAGGCATGAGGCGGGACGACCTTACCATACGTATCAAACGGGAACACGTGTTCGAGGATTCCTTCAGGGAGCTGCATCGGCGCAGTGCGGAGGAGATGAAATCTCGGCTGTTTGTGGTGTTTGAAGGCGAGGAAGGTCAAGATGCGGGGGGTCTCCTTAGGGAGTTCTACATCATTATCTCCCGTGAGATGTTCAACCCCAACTATGCCCTGTTCACGACGTCACCGGGTGATCGTGTGACGTACCAACCTAACCCTACGTCACACTGCAATCCGAACCATTTGAGTTATTTCAAGTTCGTAGGTCGTGTGGTCGCCAAGGCCATCTATGACAATAAATTGCTGGAGTGCTACTTCACGCGGTCTTTCTACAAGCACATCTTGGGCAAACCCGTCCACTTCACTGATATGGAGTCGTTTGACTACAGTTTCTATCAGGGGCTGGTTTACACGTTGGAGCACGACCTGGCCGATATGGGGATGGAACTGACATTCAGTGCAGAGGTCAGTGAGTCAGTGTCGTGTATTCGTCCAAAGCTCTCCAGCAATAAGTAAACACCGTCTTCTTTCTTTCCTGATTCTCCAAAGATTTCTGTTTTGGCCATAGAATTAAGTTACAGCAATAGCTGTAACTCTAAAAAATTACGAATTATAACGATAAAAAGAAATGAGTTTCAGAACACATTCAAAACTGCTGTGTGTTTAAGCTGTAATGGCAATTCATTCCTGTGGTGGTCCTGTTACCGCCAATGTCCGATCACTATACGTTTGAAGGAAAGTGTGTATGACAGGGAATAAATGATGTTTGTTTGGGTGTAAAGTCGGGGGGGGGGGATCTGTTAGAAAAAGTTTATACTTTAAAGAGAAAGGAAAGTGTAAGAGGGTTCTTTACAAAGCGTTTATAATGACAGATGGCTTGCTACACGATTTGTACGTCGTTTCTCAACTCTTTGCGTTACAGGAAATGTTTAACTAGGATACGGCGTTTGCTAACAGATGTCTTGTTGCAGGTGATGGAATTTGGGTTGAATGAAGTGCGTGACCTGATCCCTAACGGTCGCAACATCCCAGTCACGGACGAGAACAAGCGGGAGTACGTGAAGCTGGTTTGCCAGATGAAGATGACGGGAGCCATCCGCAAACAGATCGACAGCTTCCTTGAGGGGTTCTACGAGGTCATCCCCAAGAGATTGATCTCCATCTTTAACGAGCAGGAATTGGAGTTGCTCATATCTGGATTGCCTACTATTGATTTGGATGACTTGAAAGCGAACACTGAGTACCACAAGTACAACGAGAGCTCTCTGCAGGTCAGTACACACCTGTATGTGTGGTTGGTGTGTGCGAGATCAGCGTATTTGGTGAAATCTCTGACTACCATTCAGGAATCCTGGCTCCAATCTCCGATATGGTATAGATATGAACTTTTGGTGACCTACTTTCACCCATCGTATGTGGACACTGTCTTGTCTCATAAACAGTAGGAGGAGCTCGTTATGTGGTGAATGATTAAAGTGTCTTTTGTTTGCTGCTCTTTTCTTATTTTTATTAATTGTAGAAATACATTTTAATAGAAATTGCACTCGTTTATTCTTGTGATTTTGATTTTTTCTTTGTTTTGTTTCATTTGTTCTGACATTGTTTTGGTAACGCAATGTAGTTAGTTGTTTTGTCAGTGCAGTCAGGTCAATCTTTGTATTGTTTCGTGTTGTTAAATTTATCTTTGCAATCAATTTTGTATTATGAGTACCAAGAACGAGTTTAAAGCAGTAAGGGGTAAGGTGGTTAATGAACAGATTACGGTTATGGTAATGGTAGTGATAATGCTGTTGATGACGATGATTCTGATGGTATTCTCTCGATGTGTTTAGGTGCAGTGGTTCTGGCGTGCTTTGCGGTCGTTTGACCAGACGGAACGAGCCAACGTGCTCCAGTTCGTGACTGGCTCGTCCAAAGTCCCCCTGCAAGGCTTTGCTGCCCTGGAAGGTATGAACGGGCCACAGAAGTTCCAGATCCACAGAGATGACCGATCCACTGATCGCCTGCCCTGTGCACACACGTGGTACGTGGTTTATGTCACGCTACTACTCCAGTTAGCGTTACTTTTGTGGTCCATGTTTTTTCTTGCCTTTCTCGGATCAGCATGCGACATAAACTGCGTTACGAACGCTAATTCGAATTCATTCGTTATAAACACATTTTTTGTGGTAGAACCACTAACCAAACAGGTCAACGTCAATAGTTATGACTATAAAACTCGTACTGCGATAGTTTGACAATAAGTTAGAAGAAGATGTAAGAACAACAAAGAAACGGCACATCAGCTCACATGGAAATAATTCGCTCATTCATGTCACCGGTTACCATAGGAACTGTGCGTGAGGTAATGAGATTTTATCGATCAATCAACCGCTGTCGCAATATCTTTGTACAATATTATAAAGGAATATACAAAAAATCAGCGGTTCTCAGCTGTCAATACCGCATTAAATTGCAGCGTTGGTAGAATACATATTCTTCGTATTGGCTTCGTTGCTTCGCGACTCCACCAAAACGAAATATACTTTCTACCGGATTTGTACACTAATTTTGAAGTTTGTTGAGCTTCACAACCAGTTTAGTTCTATCGACTGAGCTATCAAAAACTTCAACATTGTGGTAATTTAGTTCGTCCAACCTCACGTCGCTTTGGTAATATGCTTTCTCTCCGCTTATCACTTTTTAGGTTTTATCAATTAAGGTATCTTTCGATATATTTTGAGAAGAGTACCAGATTTGTTTTATCTTTCAAATTTCATAGCTGGAATAGCATTCCATCTGAAGTTCTCCCCCCTTACTTGCACAAATTTGAGGGAAACGAATAATGCTGCGTTGAATATCGGCATGTGCATATAATGGGGTACAAAAGGCAGAGATTTTGGCACAGCATTTCTAGTGGCAACATGAACGGTGTGAATTCTTGAAGATGATTAAGCGTGTTGCCGCAGTAAATACTGCTTCGGATTTTTTGTTGTTGCACGGTACTTGTTTTCCTGTATACACTCTGTTTAGGCTGAAAGATATCTTTATCTTTTGTTTTGTTTTTACCCCTAGTTTCAACCAACTGGACCTCCCCGCGTACGAGACATATGACAAGCTACGTGTGATGCTGCTGAAAGCCACAACAGAGTGTCCTGAAGGATTCGGGCTGGCTTGAGATGTTGATACCATCACGATCGACATCTTGCATCGAGTTCTCACGACACCTCTAGTGCTGTTTAGCGCTTGCACTGGCTCAACTTCTTGTGCTGACTGAATTCGACAGCCGACTTTCGAGTAGAGTCGACTAGAGACTTGGCAGTGCAGCTGCCGCGCATTTTTCCCCCTCAATTGACGAACTTTCATTGCAGTATGGAACGCTTTAATAATGAGAACGCAAAATACGCTTAAGATTGTTTTCACATAAATATTTTACTAAGTAAAACAACTTACATTTTGGAAAAGACTCCCGAAACGAAACTTATTTGATTTCAAATATTTCGGAGCGTCTCATGGGACTGCTACTAGCCAACTGATATCCTATAGCAGGGAAATCAGAAAAATGTGTTTGCGAATTAATTCAAATATTGCTTTAAAACTTGTTTCGGAATTGCTTTTTTTCTGCGCTGCATTTCTGGGTATCATTCTCTTTGAATACAACCAGACATATCGCCTGTAGTTTGCATTCAGCGTGTGCAGTTGATCTTTAAAGCCTGGTTTTCATATGACCGCTCACAATCGCCGTATCGCTGGAATCACTGAAGCGTCCGATAGCTCACGATCGCCGACGATCGTCCGATCGCTGAAAAGTGTCCCCATATAATCGCTCACGATCGTTGGCAGTGTTTTCAGCGATCCGGCGATCGTGAAAAATCATATGGAAGCTAGGCTTAAGAGTGATACCAATGGCTTTGATAAACTGACTGGAATAGATCGTTATTCCGGAAAAGTAGGAAAATCGTATAAGGTTTAGGTAAAGATGTTCAGCTAGCTTGCAGGGCTTTTGGACTTGTAAAGTAGTCCTTTCATTTCAAAGAAAGACCACACGGTTTGATTTAGATAGACAGTGACGACTTACAAGTGGAATTAAATGTGTAGAGGTATCAAGAGAAATTTTGGCAAAGTCCACAGCGTAAAAAATGAATTGAGATTTGGCTCGCTTTTTTGCATTTCGTTGGAAAAACGGATTAGTACGTATATCAAATTTGCCGATTATTTGTATTGAACAAGTACTGACCGTGACAGCTTGGTGTCTGTTGTAAACCTTCGAGGTGTTTGTGGTACTTTAGTAAAAAAAAAATGGTAATTAAAAATTTATGGCAAGAATTCCATCCTTGTAGTTTTGCTAACACTTACTCAAGGGATAAGGTATTTGAAGGATTTAAAACTGCCTTTTTGTTAATTCAAACTGTGTGTTTTTTACTTTATTAAAAGAGAAAAAAGTTAAGAGCGGAGAAAATGTGGTTTTAAAACTCGCTTGAAGGTAAACACGAGCGTTCCAAAATCAATCAATCAAGCAATACTTTCCATGTTTGAAAGACATTTTGCATAAAATCACACAATGATCTCCAGTTTTTGTTAGTTTAACATACCCCGTTTCATCTTGGCTTTCTGGTAGAATAACACATATACACAAACATTGGGCATTCTTCATCCCTAAAATTCCTAGAATTACTAGTATTTTTTCATTCTCGTTCTTTAAAAATCCCTAACTTTGCACCCATCTTGGGAATTTTCCCTAAATAAGCGGACATTTAAGAGGGGCGCCAGTTTAAGAGGGACTAAATAGGTAAAACTGTTACTGTTATCGTCAAGGAATGTACTTTATTGCTGATCATTGAATATTGTTTATTTTTCTGTGTTCCCATTTTATTGGTGATCATTTAAACACTTGTTGAGCCTGTACAGGAAAACACCGATCTATTGCTACGTTCTAGCGACTCTGAAAAAAAGTTCTTAGGGACTGGTCATTTTTGTAGAGGATGGGATGGGAAAAAAAGAAGGGAAGGTCAAGGCTGTTTCAGATTGGCTAAAGGAAGAGGATTAGCCTTATCTTCACAAACTGCGTGTTGGCTTCTATAGCTATTATAGCGTTCCGAAAGCAATGCAAATATGTAAACTTGTCAAAAAGTTGAAGGATTAAAAATTTACTGTCGCTGATTCCCCTCTTTATTTTCTTACTCTTTTCGTTGCGGGCATTCCCTTTCTTCCTTCTGGTCATATGGCTGGCCTTTTTAACTGTAACTTAGGAAAAGGCCTTGTAGGTTGACTGAGGTATACCAGACTTGATCATCTAGGACTACATGTATGATGCAAATCAAGCCCAGAGAATGGGAACGAAATATTTGGAGAACCACGCACCAGCTCGCTGGAAGAATTGATGGTGCACCATTATTATTCGACTTCAGTAGTGGTATAGCGTCTAGCAGATGATATGTTCTTCTTTTATGATATATGAGCAAACCAAAAACCTTCGTCAATGAGGTTGGTAACGAGCTACCTATTCGGCAGCAAACATCCAGCACTGGAAGGAAAACTGGACACTAGTCTGCGCGATACGCTGATTTTGTGACTTGTCTCATAGGGTAAGCAACGACTTTTCAATGATTTATAAGGTAATTTCGTCTTTGCTCGTACCAGACATTCGCCAGGTGTAATTTTTGGCATTGGCTAGTCATATCTTTATGATGCTAAATACTTTACAATACAGAAAGAAAATCCTAGGTGGAAAAATTGGGGAAGGAGGAGGGTCATCAATGAAATAGTGTATTAAGAGGCGGGCACTTGTCGTTTATAGACCTGAGAAGGGTGGGGGGCTGGCCAAAATTTTTATCTATAAAATTATAACTTTCCTTCCCCCTCCCTCTACACAAATAATAACCGGTTCATTAGCCAGAATTCAGTTTTAAAACACCCATATAACAAATATGCACATAAAAACCCCGGAGGGATGGGACAAGGACAGGAGGCCTGAGTCAGTCATTCTAGCCAGTCTCCTGAATCAAAAGAAAAAAAAAAGAATTGTAAGTGTGCTAATGTTGTAATAAGATGTCAAGGTCGTCTTCCCCTCAAAAGATCTTTTTCTTTCAAATTCCATTACGTGGCAAGTTATAGTCATATGCAATCATGTTTACCCAAACCATGCATAAAACACGCTGGTTGGCTCTGCTGTTGTCATGACAATGTACTGGTGTATACTTTTGTTTGGTTTTAATACCTTACTTCTAGCCAGTAAGAACTCAATGTGACTGAGGGAAGATGAAAATAAACCGAGTAGAATTACTTCAATACACTTATTGTGTGAGTCATTTCTGCGTTGAATATTTTCATAGTTATTTTCGGTGAGGAGAAAACAGTCCAATATATCATGATAAAGCTTCTAGCATGTTTCTGAAGCAGATTTTGGTTTGCTATCAACATTCATGGGAGCTGCACAACTGCTGGCACTAAATCACTTCAGGCAAAATAAATCCTTTTAAACTACATGGTCTCAAAATAAATATTTGAAGTCACTTTTTCCACTTTTGAGGTAGATATCTAGCTACTAGTAGCTATGACATACGCAAAAAAACTACAAAATGTTTGGCCATTTGCATGCACGAAAAATAACAAAGCAAAACTCTCCTACAATCTTTAAATTCATTGAAAACCAGCACTTGCTAAGGCACGAGCTTACCTGACAAACAGACTCATGTTTTCCTGTTCAGTCCAGAGTAAAATCTTCATAAAACAACCCTTTTCCTTCTATAATATTCATTTGTTTGTGAAGAAATCCCTAGAAATGGGCTGGATTAGCTCATTTTTGACAGGCAACAGAACAGCTCCTCCCACTCACTCTGGGTTGGGAGAGAATCAAAAAGAGTTTCAAGTGTCTTATCCTTGCAAAATACCTCTAGTCAGTAGTGTAGCTAACAGAACTTCCGGAATTTGTCATTTAAGGATACGCCAATTTCCATGAAAGTGTATTCATTTGCTTGCAAAATGTTGTCTGATATTGAGGATTCTGGAACCATTTAAAAATGGAGGCCTTCTCGAAGAATAAAGTGGTTAAAAGGTAAAGTTGAGAGGCGTCCAAAGTCTTAAGCCGGCCCCTTATTTACTGTAATCAACCTTTCGTACTGCTTCCGCTATGTACTGTACTGCTTCAGCTATGTACTGTACTGCTTCCGCTATGTACTGTACTGCTTCAGCTATGTTCTGTACTGCTTCCGCTATGTACTGTACTGCTTCCGCTATGTACTGTACTGCTTC
>JAOBRG010380973.1:0-11162 GCA_027574985.1 Umimayanthus nakama | reverse complement strand
AAGATGAGTACAAAAGATAACTATGCGAATCTGTAGGTTTGTAGTGAACACTGGTTGCCAAATTATTGTCTTGGACAGAAATATTGATATCGAGAAAAGTGACCGAGGTTTCAGAGATTTCCCATGTGAATTTGAGGGCCGGATGGAAAGAATATTTTGTATCTTACATTTTCATTTCTGTATGGCCATCCAAATATTTTTTTGGCATACCAGTTTGAAACAAATTTATCCTGCCATTTGGTATGTTGCTATTTTACATCACCAAAGATAGTGCCTGAGAACAGCCCATGATGAACCTTGCATTGTTCTCACACTGGCATGACCAAAGCTACCTGAGGTAGCTAATCATCATTGCAAAAGATGGGTACTGTACGTACAATGGTATGAAGATGGCAAACCAAAACAATGCACATGTATATCCGAAACTTCATGTTTGAAATTTCAAATTATACATTATTTCAGTTTGCCATCTGATTTTTATGTGAGTAAATGTACCCTTTAAAGTTAGTGGAAAATTATTCAAAACACATTTGCACTGTTTATATAATCTAACTTAACATTTTCATTTTGTAACATTGAATGTTGGTTCACAGTTCTTCTCCTGAGACCTAAAACATATAAATTAATACTAAATTCACTTATTTATAGTTTATTTCAGACCACAACAATTTACACTTGAGCAGCTTTGTTTTGCTATGAAGGTTTGGTGTGATTGTGTGTGCTTCACCTTGTATTGTTTGTGTTAAACACATTTTTTATATCAAAATATTCCTTGGATATTTGGAAACTTGGAGTGGAGCCTATAAATGCTGTTTGATTTTACATGCTTTTTTATAAGAACCAGTAACTTTCGGCTCAGCCTGGGTTGTTCTAAACTTTTTGGTGATTTCTGCCTAATTGTTCTTATTTCCTGATATTTTAAACAGTGAGTTTGTTGCCTGGAACAACACATGTAAGTTGGAGCTAAGAATTATCTGTTTGTAACTGTCAATACAGCATTCGCGAACATGACGAGCATGCTAATCACTCTTCCAGCACCCAATGGGATGACCAAGATAAATTTGACATCTTTTGTTTTCATGTACATCTCAATCTGTGTACAAGGATTAAACAAGTTTTTTAATTTTTTTTTTCTGATCAAAATTCAGCCTGGTGATTGTTCTCAGCTTGTCCTTATCTTTTGGGCAAATCTCAGCCTTGGTGTTCTTATAAAGTTTGTACTTGTAAAATAAGCTTGTAGTGAACAATTATTGGTCAAAATAATGCTAATGAAATGATTTATGATTTGAAACTGAAAAAATCTACGGAATTTACATGTAGTTATACATGTACACATAGCTTTACAACCACTTAAATTATAAAATGCAGTACTTGTTAAAAATTTTGGTAACCATTACATGCATACAATTTCACTCTATGCTCATTCTTGAGATTTCTGTGATAAGAGAAAAATGGCTATCAGCACATTTCATTGCACCCTCAGGGCACAATTTACAAAGAACAAACCGGAAAACAAACATCCTGGTAGGCGTCTGAACATAACTTTCAACTCCTTAAGACGAGATATTAACCCAGAACAACTGCGTAAGTTCTGCAATATTTACTTGGGTTACGCATCAACTGGTTTTAGACGAATATGTTTTGAAAGTTGCGTCATTCGTCAGAATTTACATCAATTCATGCAAAGGTACGGTGAAAGGAAATAAATCTGAAACGATTAAATGCACACCTTCGACTTGGATCTGAAACGGAAAGTCGGATTTGATTTTTCTGTAAACACACTTTCAGAACAAAAACTTGCATATAATTCTTTACATAAAAAATTTAAATTCTACTGTCCTTTTGCTTACGAAGTGAGATCACACTATCATTAGAATTAGCAAGTGGATTTCAAGACTTGAGGTTGTGAACGCACTTACTTCGAGAGGAGCTAGTTTTTTCTTTCCTTTTGGGGTGACCTGGTACGAACTCGTGCCTTTCCCTGACAAAGCAAAATATAATTTTAAAAGTTTACTTCCTTAAAGTTTCGTTCGGGCACAATTCGCTATTGCCCGCAGTCGAAGATTGATTAATGGCTGCAAAGATCGCAGTCAAGTTGGTTGCAGTGATAGTTCAAAACAAAGTAAAACACTGATTTGCGGTCGATCACACAGATCTTTCTCCAAACTAAGGCTATATGAGCGTTCAAAAACATACCAAACAGCTTACCTGGCTCGAAAACTACCGCATTTTCAGAAGCCATAAGGAACAAGCTATGGCCGATCGTGACCTACTTGTCGGAGACGGTTCACATTTTCCCGTTGCAAACATCCAAACAGAAGTTCTTCAGCGGAGGACAAAATCACAGAATGGCTGCGCAGTAGTTTGTCCTCCCCTTAGTTTACTGCTGTGGTCAGATCATACGATAAATAAAATAATTTACAGAAAATTATTAAACTCGATAGGCACAAAAAGTGCAGAACTCTTCGCTGTTTGCTCTAATTGCTTACCCGCCTGCAAACGCTTCTGGGATACGTTGCCATACCCACTCATGAGAGGTCCTGAGTGCTAATGAAAGTATCTTCGGAAGTAGCTCGTTTGTGTTCGGTATCAATCGGAGTCGGTTCAGAGTCTCGTAACTTTCCGATCCAACCTTGTTTCCAGACTCCTTCAAGGTTCGTTTGACCACCCCATTCGAAAATGGCGGAATGCGACAATGTTTCAAAGTGGTACAAAAGCTATTTTGCTGTGGCATAAAATGGATTAGTTCGTTCGGGTCTAATTTCGTGCATTGGTACAAGAAACCGTACACGATAATAGAACAATTTATGAAGACGTTTTCTCGTTTACTTTGTGACATCACTCAAAGTCGAACCGCTTGCAAGCCACCATGGAGGGTGCTGTTTTTTGGAACAGACAAGTTTGCGGTAAAGCCTCTGGAAGGACTGGAAGAACACAGGTATATTCAGAACGCAAATGGCTTTTATGATACGTAGGCCTGTAATACTTTATAACTAATTTTTGGAAGGAAATTCCTCCTGAAATCACAAAATTGACGGTGTAGCCAGTGAGGCCTATTTTATAAGGGAGAGGGGGGGGGGGGTAGTCCGTATTGTACGTTTGAGACGAAATGTCACTAATCATCGTCATCACCATCACTGCTGATTTAAAGTGGGAAAAGATCAGTCAAAACCCATTGTTACTTTTGAAGTAGTTTATATAGTTTCACTGTTGTTTTACCTGATTGCCACAGGAGAATTCAATAATGGGTCTCCCTAAAACTTAGTTTTAGAAGCCATTGGCATTGGAAGATCGATCTGACAAGGCCTAACGACAAATTGAGTTAAGGGGCAGGGGGTTATCTCATGGGTTTAGAATTGACGTTAAGGAAAAAATAATAAAAAATGAATGAAATGGTAAGAAAAAGCAACAACTGATGTTTAAACAAGAAGTAGAAAAGAGAGCTCTTTTACCAAAATAAACTTACTATCACTATCACATGAGTTGACTTATTGTGACTGTAAATGGTGTGTGCATCAACAGATGGTAAGTTAAAGTAATGATATTTTCGTGTTTACCATGAACTGTGTCAATGCATTTCGAATAGTTGTTTGACTGTTCAAAATGCCATTTTAATAGACAGTCACTTAAGGAAGTTGTTAGGTCATGAATTGTTCTTTAAGTAATGTAATTAAAAAGAAAAACAGGATTGACGTTAAGGGGGAAAGGGGGGGTAAGCTATTAACATCAGATTGAGGTTAAGCATTAACATATCAATTATTTGACAACCCCTCAAAAGGCAAGTGTTTCCATAAAATTAAGAGGTTGATGCTTTAACCAACATGTAAACTGCATTTTGAACTATTGATCATAATACCAGTTAATGCACTGGATGAATTTTATAATACTAAATAGAAATTTTTATTTTAATTATTATTACCGTACTAAATTTTATTATCAACAATATTAATGACAGGAAAATTGGAAGTCTCATTAAGTCCATCGAAGTTGTCTGTCCAGCTGAAAAACGAAGACCAAAGGTACCTTAACTAATTTGATTAAATATAAATTATAATTTATAAGTTGTAGCTCAATTTGTCCCAGTTCAAGTTTTTTTTTAAACTGGTACAGGTTTCAAATGCTGAGCATTACAGTACATATTTAATTTATTAATTAGTAATGTTGAAACATTTGAAATGGTTAGGGTTATGTGCTTTCTGGGTTAAAGTTAGGGTATTAGAAAATATCAGGGTTTTGGTTAGATATTTTATATTTGTATTATATCAATTTTTAACAAAAATATGGGAACTTGCAACAATTCTTCTGTGGCAGAATTGGTAGAGAGCGTTAGGCAGCATGTCTGGCTTCAAAACACTAAGTGGTCATTCAACATGTTAGCAGTAGTATGCAGTACAGGGTCTAGAAACAGAAAAGGGTAAAGAGAGCCCCAGTTGCGTAAAAATATAAGAAGGGAGGGTGAGTTAAAATTCTAGTACCTGAACCAAAATCATGTGTTCAATGTTCAATGGAAAATAAGTTGTATCAAAAAAAGCAAGTTTCATAACAGTTTTGAATTCATTTGGCAGTTGGAACAAAAAAATAGACTAAGGACGGGGTATGAGTCATCAAAATTACTTTGTTAGGGCAGTCAGTTGGCACTGTATGTGGGCAGATAGAAAAAGAAGATGTATGAGGGTGTGAGTTATCCTTGGCGCTGGTGATGGGAACCCAAACCTTTTCCTTTCTCTTGAATCCATCAGAACAATTCCACATTACCCTGCGCTTTGCTATAATTATGTACAGTTCACAAAAATCGCAAAAATTTAGAAATAACAACAATAATATGTTGGTCACTCACTCATTTTCAACCCAAACTGCAGACCTATCCTTAATTCTGAGACAATTTCTACAATTATACAGTGAACAACTCACAGCCTTGCTTGCCACCCTATCAGTGGTTTGATCTCATATTAAGCCTAAGGTAAATAACGCCTTGTTTCCAAACCTTCATGTAGAGGGTATCTGACTCAGTCAAGTACATTTTTACAGTGCCTGAAACTAGTCTGTGGTAGCTACAGTACTCCACTAGTCTGGGACAAGTAAAACTTGGTGCTGGGCTAGTGAAAAAATTAACCTACATGTACTGGCCACTGGGACAGTAGTATCCCAGAAGAACAATTTACATGAATGGCTATTCACATTAATCTACTGTAAGTTCTAAGACAAAACTAATATGTAAGTGTGAGTGTTCAAAGCGTGTTTGTGATTGTTCTGGCCTTCCGCCATTTTGAAAGTTGCAGTCTATAGCCCTGTTTACATGCACAAACTAACTCAGGTTCGACCCAGGTTGTGTTTACTCGACACTTTTCCAAACTAACCTGGATTGAACCCGTTTTAGTAGTGTGTACATGTCAAACTAACCTGGGTAGAACCCAGGTGAGCAGTGTTTACACAGCAGAAACTATAACCTGGGTTAGTTTGTACCGTGTAAGTTGCCACTCCTCCTGGAGAAAAAGCGGAGGGTCTGGGACTACAGTGGAATGACACAACATTAAGGACAGTTTTTGACATGATCTGTTAAGAAGCCATCACCAATCCTTCTCACACATGCAATTTGTGGTGCATGATATTTATTGAAATGGCACCTGTTTCAGTCAATAAAGTTCACTTTTTGTTTTTTTTTCATCAGTTTGTGAATGCTTAGATAAAAATGTATGGGCTAGTAGGTTTTGCTTATAGACTAACAGTGATAAAAAAAAGTTTCGAGCACTGTTCTTATATACCATAATTTTTATACACTGTACATGTAACTTGTAGAAACGTTCCAGTATAAATTCAATATTGAAATAATAAATATCTAATTTTAAAAATGATCCTATTATGAAACCTCAATCAACATTTTGTATAAGCATTGTATGGTTAACTTTTAAAATTAATTTTTGAGGGGGGCTGGGGGGTGGTTAAAGATTTTGAAAAAAATGTCTTGCAGCACCTTATTATAAGCAAGAAAAAAAAATCATGTACCATTACCTGGCCTATTTATCAGAAGGGGGAAAAAATTCCTGCCCTGAAAAACCTCCTAGCCCCCCCTCCCCCCCCCCGGCCCTCAAAAGTCAAATAGCTAACTACCAATTAATTTCAATGATGCATCCCCAAAGAATGCCAGGACTGGTTCTGAAGTAAGGACAGTGAGGGAATTTGCTGCTCAACGAGGGCTTCCAGTCCATGATTGGCATGGACAAAAGGGCTGGTCAAACAACTTGTAAGTATGCTATACTCTCTAGTTATTTCAATCTCCGTCATAATTAAATATAATAAGCAGTGATCAGTTTATCAAAATCATTATCTCACTTAAAATCCGAGCGCTGATGTTTAATTTAACCTTAAAATGACACAGCTCTTGAAACAACAAAGTTTGCTAGCTATATTAATCTTTAAAATTGATTTTTAATTAGAAAGCTTTGGATTTCTGGATTCAAAGTCTCTCCTCCCCTCTCCCCTTCACCTTAATTATTTCTCACATATTTTTTAACATTTCTTCTAATTATCATACATTTTTGTTAATAAATGTTTGTTTCTCATATTCCAGACCAAATGGTTCTTATGATGTGGGCATTGTGGTTTCATTTGGATACCTGATTCCCTCCTCAGTCCTGGACATGTTTCACTGGTAAGTACACTGTAGATTGAATGTCATTGACTTTTTTCTCTGGGATTGTACATCAAGACATTTATTGGCAATTAGCTTGACAAGTTTCTTTTCGAATTCATTACATCAGATGTGCAGAGAACTATTATATCTATTATTTGATTTTACCAGTCTGTTTTTGCTAGGTTCAACACTTTCATGAGGTATGTTCCTTTGATAATATGCAAACACAACATGGGATTAGCCAAAAGAGACAGGAGACAGTTGTTCTATAATATCTATTCAAGGTTGCATCCATAAGTTTTGGAAAGAGTGGGCTGGAACCATCAACGACCTCAACGCTTGATCAAAGTGACCCAGCTTACTGAATTTTAAGTTAGATTGATTGGGCCATGGCATACATCACACAAGCACAGCACTGTGACAGAGATGTTATGGATAGTAATGTTACAGTGCTGAAAGTGACAGTGCTGGGACATCATTCAGTGGTTATGTCACCGATGTGACAGCGATGTTTGCGTTAGTTTGACAGCGATGTTTGCGTTGGTTTGACAGCGATGGAAACTTACACTGCTGTCAGTGACAGCGATGACAGCTGACATTGCTGTGACAGCAGTGAAAACTGACAGCACTGTCACACTAATGTGAACATCGCTGTCACAGTGCTGTCAGTTGATACAGCTGTCACTGCTGTCACACTAGTGTGCACGGTAGTGTTATGACAGTAGTGTCAGTTTATATTGATGACACACTAATATTGCTGCCATCGCTTTCACAGTACTGTCACTACTATTAATGTTACACTAGTGGCCTATTATTACCACTGTGTCACTAGTGTGGACAGCAGTGTGACATTAGTATAAAACTCAACTGATGTGCCACCGCTGTGGGATTCCTCTTGTGTACAGTAACTTTAATTTTTGTATTTTAATTAATTGTATCTTCAGTGGCGCCTTGAATATTCATCCATCATTGCTGCCTCGCTGGCGTGGTGCTGCACCCATTGCACACACTCTTCTTAATGGAGACAAGACCACTGGAGTGTCCATCATCAATCTGTCTAGAGACAAGTAAGTACAACACAGTTGGTGGGTGGGTGGTCATCAACGCAACTGAAGCCACAGCTGTGTCTATCAGTGGTCTCTCAAGAGACAAGTTAGCTGGTGTAAATGATTTGTGGCTTGCTGGACAAACATCATATGAAAAGTGAATTAGTGTAAATATCTGGTAGAATGGGCTAGGTAGATAATCATGAGTCAAGCTAGTGTCAATGACTGGTGGGTGGGTGAATGGACACTCAGTGATCAGTGAACAAGATGAGTATCTGTGTCATCCTTTTTCCTTTTAATGTACTCTTCCTAAAAAATTGGTTGAATGCCCCAAATGGGATTCAAACCCACGTCTCCTGGTAGACCTCTAGTCAGGCGTGATAACCACTACACCACCGGGACTCACCATGCTGGCAACACAGCAAGTCTCAGAGTATAGAGTTATCATCGTGGATGATCCCTTGGACCCAACCTTTTCTTCATTAGAGTACGCATGTCTGCCTAGAAATCCTACTAGGATATTCAATAGAAACAAGCACCAATGTGGCAATGAAAGGAATTGGATTCGAGTCCCATTTGGGGCATTCAACCAAGTTTTTTTGGAAGAGTACGTTGAAAGGAAAAATGATGACCCAGATACTTATTTGTTCCATTTCCTTTCCACATTGGTTCTTGTGAACAAGATGACAACAGTGTAATACAAAACTGGTGGGTGGGTGGACGATAATAAAAAAACAAACCCTAAACATGTGTCCTGGTTTTCTAAGGTGTAGAAAAAACATAGAAAGCTGCTAATTTTGACATTGTTCAAATTAACTGTTCACATCACTGGCTAAACATTAGAACATGAAACTGTACCATCACTCCATCAGCTAGCACAGTGTATAAAATTATCTCTCTAGCTCACAAATTCATAACCTTACCGTACACAGTATCAAACTCCTCTTTCGGTTTTTAATGTGACCAAAAATCCTTGTGTGAAACCGGTTCAACATCAAAACCATTTTCTGCATAGATTAATATTCATTCAGTATGAAAGTGTAAACATTTTTATGTAGGGAAAGCGGGGAAATGCCATAGAACAAAAGAAGGTTGCATACCTAGTTCTTGTTACTTATTACAGATGTTACATACGCACTGTATACAGCACTATGGCCATTCAGTATGCAAATTATTTTTATCAGGTTTGATGCTGGGAACATATTACTACAACGAGAATACAAAGTGCCAGAAAAAATTCTGTTTGATGAGTTATATGACGACCTATCACAGTTGTCAACGGAAATGGTGAGTCACATTAATTTAATTAATAGTTTTTCAGTAGACTTCTTTCATTTATTACCAATACCAGTTTAATTAAAAACGGTTTCTACGTGATTGTATGTAGGGTTTTGATGCAGTACATTATGTAGATCTGTACATTAATACATCACAATACAATACAATACTTTATTAATCCGTTCCTACTAGGTTTTTCAGGATTAATTTACATAAGACTGAAGATAAAGCTAATTATAGGCAATAAAATCATTACAATGTGTTTTTAAGCTAAGTATATTTTACAAGTGTTTACATAATCTTGATAGCATAAATAACGATTAATTAAAATTTGTTTACTTGCCGAGCAATTCACGTCTGGCAAGACTCTTAAAATTATTGATTGAGTTGGCAGACCTGGCTGGTATCTGAAGTCAGATACCAGGTTTAATAAACTCGTGCCTGTTACCAAATATACAGTTCTAACACTTCTACCCCAAGTCCTACCGTTCTGCACTCTGTGAAAAAAGACCTACACCCACAACCACTTTGCCCCGAGGACGATCAATAGCACAAACAGCCACAGCTACAGGTACTATTCCTCAGTCTCTCGATTCATTCAGGTGGAGAATCTGTATCAGTGTTAAAGCACTGAATGTGGCCGCTACCACAGGTCTGAGGGCTCAAGTCTCGGGAGATGGGGAGTGATTTAACATGGTAACAGGAATAAGAAGTTTGGGGCAGCCTTTATTGAAATGGGTTCTTTGACTTTTGTTTGCAGTTAATTGATGTACTAGGAGATTTTATGGGGTACCAAAGTCAAGCAAAGCCCCAGTCAGATGTTGGTAGAACATCAGGTAGGAACAACTGCAAGACTAAAATGATCTTATATTGGTAATTTAATTAGGGTTTTGAGAATTGTCCTTTGATAGGCTCTTTTCCAAACTGGTAACAATAATGCATGGGAACACCGTAACACCGTGCATATAGCTGTAAAGATTTGCAAAAAGTGTTAACTGACGATTTCACCAAATGTTACGACTCCACTTGATCGAAACAGTTTTTGGAATTCGCTTTTTTTCCAAATTGTATCACTCAGTGACAGAAATCATGCCTGTCAGAACACTTTGGCTTTTAAAAGTTAAGAAGAAAATGTGGTGTGAAAAGCCCCTTTCCGGTAATTAATCATGCGCAGAATATTATTAACTAGGGTTTCGAACACAATTTGTAAACGTGGCTGTCAAAAACATCCATAATTTCTGAAAACATATGATAAATCCACAAAAAAAATAGAAAATAGATTCAGCGAAACGCACGCTCTGGTTGGCTGAGAACAATTTTCTAAATCTGGATTGACGTCGCGGAAAAAAGAAATACATACAGAAGTCGAGTATCAATGAAGACAGTCGATTCAATTGTTAATATTTTGAAAGCTCTTTTCTGAAAGTAATAAATTAGCATCACTTGTTTTTCTGTTCAGTTTTGGAAACATGCTATGACGCGACAGAACACTCGAAAAGCAGAGAGAAAACTCCGCTCCGCCTCGTTTTACATCTACATCAGCACTTTCTCGCACGTTCTGTTGCGTCGTATTTTTGCGTGACCACGACCTGATTTATCCGTTCCCTTCAATTTAGCCAGTAAACGGGCTTTTAGTATGCTCTGTGAATATTTATCGCGGAAAATAGTTTGTTTTTTGAAACGCAAAATGTAGGGTCCAGGATTTACGGGAAAATATTTACATACATTTTTTCGGCCTCATTCAAACTACGACAAAGTTACCAAAATCGCCTACCTAAAGACAAGATACTGTTAATAGTAGTGTGTTTTATATTTAGAATTCATGCAATCCAAATGGTTTTGAGCTCACTTAATCTGTGCTTAGCTCCCAAGATTACAAAAGACATGGGTAAAGTGGACTGGAAAAATCACACGTGTCAACAGATCGCCCGACTCTGGCGCACTTTTTCAACGACTGTAAGTGTGCACGTTCATTCAGCATTAATCCATCGTAGTAGTACGAGATCCGTAATTCTTACATACGTGTGTCGTATGTGTGTGTGTATGCATGTTCTCGCGCGTGCGTTTCTATTGTGTTTGTGGGTAAAGGTCAAGAATCCGCACCGCGACGTACTCAATATACCCTGTCGGCCGACACTCCACCGACACTTCACCAACAAATCCGGAATTCACTCCTTCGCAAATATTTAAGCCCTGTTTACACGACA
>JAOBRG010380962.1:0-11163 GCA_027574985.1 Umimayanthus nakama | reverse complement strand
AAACTTTCGCTGAAAAAATCTCTGTTTGTATTACTCAATTTCCTTAAAATACTATCATTTATATTAAAAAGGAAGTTGATATACCTTTTGTACCGTTTATTTGTCGATTTTTGAAGTCAGAAACGTCTCTAAACTTTTCTGTTTTGATTAGGAAAATTTTGGTAAAAATCGAAATTTTTGGCAGTTATGACGTCATTATGACGTATTGATGACGTCACACGCCAATTAAACAACACCAAATTTATTAGTTTATGATTCTCTACTACCTCACCAAATTTCATTTCTTTATCATTAATAGTTTTAGTTCCAGATTTAACTACCCTAAAAAAGCCAAGGCGGAATAGGGTTTTAAAAAAGCTGTGTGTGTTTTTCCTCTAAACAGCTTATCAAACGCCCAGAAACACGCAATTCGACTCATTCGCCTTTTGAAGTTAAAAGTTGCGGCAAGAAAGTTTAAGGTACGGTAAAATGTTGTGCTCTCTGACTCTCTTGTAATGGTTCACATCCAACAGATGAAGTTACTTCCAAACGTCACATGATCCTTCAGTCTTTAGTTCCAAGAACGCAGTCGCGAGAATCTCAGTAAAATAGAAATGCTTTTAAGCTTATTTTCCTTTGAAACTTTACTCCTGTCTAAAAATTCAAATTGAGACTAGGCGCTCTCGTATGCAGCTACATACCTCAAATTGTGGCATTCAGTCACTCTCTCGTGACATCAAGGTTTTCAATTCATAACCTTTTTAAAACTCGAGTGTTATTAAAGGTATTTGACGCCGAATTTCTGTTCAAACTTTTATTTTGTGCCATTTTGCCTACCCGTCAAGATGGCAGCCGAAACCGTGGAAAGACCTAATGATTTTATTCATGTTGACTGTTAGAGTCTCTAAATAGTTTGTAGCATTAGCACGAAACTTGTCACTTATAAAAGGATTGTTTTTAACCACGTTTTAGGAAGCTCGCAAGCCCTACGATGTGAAAGATGTGATGGAGCAGTACTCGACAGGCCATGTTGAAATGCTTGCCAGGGTTAAGAATCTTCAGTGCAAGTGAGAAATTTTTATTCGCTGCTTTATAGAACTTTAAATAAGTTTGTAACATAATAATAACCTACCGTGCGAGACCGTAACATAGATACCGACTTTATTTGCCGAGGGAGACCAATGACAGTAATAGACCAGTTTCTCTTTCCCGGTCACCGCTGATTACAATGATTATAGACTCAGTTTTACAGCATGAGCCTCAACTTAATGTTAAATCTACATAAATACCGGCGAGATCTAAATCTCCAACAAAACACAATTGTAAATATTTCATACCCACGTTGAAATTCATGAGTATTTAGCATCAGGTCGAGGGTCATTCTGTAAAAACGAGTCTATAGTCATTGCAGTCAGCGGCAACCGGGAATACGAAACTGGTCTAACACAATTCACGGGTGACCCGCCCGTTGGCCCTCTTTAAAACACAATATCCATAAAAAAGAGGAATTCATGCAGGTAGGGTGTACAAATTTAGCAATGATTTGCAGAAAAATGACTACCAATCTACACTATGCTGAGGCAGGATCGCTATTAGGGCACGTTTACGGTAAAGATTAGGATTAAGTTAACGGATTCAGTATTTTCTTGGTCTTTAACTAGGGTTGACTTTAGTTTTTTGGGTTATGATAAGGCTTAAGGTCTTGTAGTGTAGAAACGTGCTTAACTTTCAATGTTTAAGCGTCAGATGCTTTCAGACACAAAGGAAAGATATCAAGCAGTATTTTTGTTAGTTAGTTGACAGCCAAGTGTTGACCTCTGTGTATTTGTTACCTAACAATAAGGTTTAGTTTGAGGGGAGGGGGCCGGTGAGGAGGGTTGTGGTTTAGTGACATTAAAGAAAAGTTGTGTGTGCTACTGTTGAAGGGCTGTTTACTACTGAGTAATCGAAGTTTCTGTTTTTCAGAAGTACACCTTTGATAAATCGAATGCAAAAGGTCTGGATTGTTTGATACCAAAATCCATTCAGATCTTGAAACAAGAAAGGGCTTGTTTTTCCTTAAAATTTACTCTGTTCCTTTTGCAGGTTGGACAAAGTCCTTGGTGTGCGGAGTGATATGGGTAGGTGGCCGCTGTCAGCTTTGATTTTTTGCTTTTTTATTATTTTTTATTCCTTCTTCTTAACGTTTACCATAACTGCTTAACATTTTCCTAACCATTGTAACCATTGCTGTCATTTTTGTTTCAGACAATGTTTATGTTAATGCAATTTTTATTTCATTTTATTTTTATCATATTTTATTGTATTTTGCTTGAGTTGTTCGGACAGTTTTGGTAAAGTTAAAACTAAACTAACCTAAATTACATAACATAAGTTAACCGAAGTAGATTAAACTAGTTGAAATTGTTCCCACCTTACAGGGATTCTTCTTGTAGATGATGAAAATATTGGTCAAAAGTCGCACATTTTGGGCCGTCTGACAAAAGTTGAAAGCCAGGTGAGAATTTGCTGATAACAATCGCAGAATAACGCTAATAATATGCGCCTTGGAATTTTCTAAAGTCACATAGGCCCATTGAATACAAACAACAACAAAAAGACGAAGAGACTCTGGTGTGAACTTGATCCATGTTGGTGCTAGATGACATTATCGTTTCGTATGAGGGGACTCAAACAAAAGCGCAGTGAAACAGTTTTGATCATGATAGATGTATTCAACTCATTTAAAGGATTGATTAAGTCACGCCTGACTGCACAAGTGATAGAAGCGAAGGTGCAAGTGGAACAAGCTTTTGTATTTTTGGTTTGACTGAAACTTAAAAACATTCTCAGGAGTCTGCTTCTGTCTACTTTTGCACACTAATCGACTTTTTGTGTAGAACTCCGTGTAACTTTGCAACTGAACTGCAAAAGGTGCGTACACTACAATATGTTTTTAGCGGTGTTTTGATTTAACTAGACGATTTTTTTCGAAAAGCCTCCGATTTTTTGTCGGCGCTAAATCTATTTGGATCGTACCTCATGACACACTAGCTTATCAGTTTTTCGTCGTGAGACCGGGGTTATACTTATTGGCCCATTGCCCAGCATATACGGGACACTCGTCCTTTTGTTGTTTTCGAAAACCATCTCGCTTCTCATTGGCGGATGGGCAAAAGAGTCCCGATAAGTTATGGGTCACTGCGACACGCTAGCCGACGAGGTCCGACGAGAGGCTTTTGGATCTAGCATGACAGATATTTCTTCAAGACCAAAATCGGGTCCGATCCACATCGGGAACTTCCACACACGGCCGGTTTTTCGTCGTCGACAAAATATAATTGGATGCTTCCCGACAAAAAAACGTCTAATATGTGGCGGCCTTATTGTTGTATACTTTGTTGCTCTTTTTCCACTCACAAATTGACGTTCGGTTCATTGTTTTCATGGCTATGATAATTTGGTTGTTTTTGTTGTCGTTTCTTTGTAACTGATCACATGTTCTTCTAGTGCTTTCTTGTTCCTTTGGTCATACGCAAGTTAATGTGTTTCCCGCCTTCATATTCTTTACCTCTTTCGACACTTTTTTCAATATTTCATCTTTCATTGAGTTCATTTAGTTAAAAACTGTTTTTCTTAAGCACTTTCAATTATTTTTTTCACGTGTACGCTGTGATCTTGTCGTTCCTTTTTGTTCTGTGTTCTTTTCTGCTGTCATCTTTCGGTTTTCAGTGTTAACTCAATTCAGACCCGTAGCCAGGATTTTTCATGGGGCGTGCGTACCTCAAGAACCGAAACCAGATAAATAATGTATGAACTATTCGCTATGCAACTTCCGAAAACACATTGGGGGGAAGCGCCCAGCTTATGGACTATTATTAAATCTGAAATCGGGCGACTTTTAATTGTGCGGGTAACTTTGGCAAGCGCCGTAAACGTAAGCGCTAAAACGCCGTTTCAAGAACTCTCCGGCCAATGGCTGTGTCAAAGATGTTCCGAAAACTGATCATTTTTTTCTTCTTATCTTGACCAAAAGAGCGTTGTCATCAGCTGTGTTACAGTTTCATAGTTGGTATTTATTGTCATACCCCTTCATTAATAATGCTCGCAAAATACGACACTAGTTTTTTTACCAAGGAGCAAAACGTGCACAGTTTACCTTAATCTTCTGTTCATTTACACTCCGCGAGCTTACAGTTATCTGGGAAAAAGATTGATCATTAGTGTCTTACAGTGTCAAGGTGTAAACGGACAGACAAATAGCTTGAAAGCTAGAAAGTCATTCGATCGAACAGGCCAGCCTTGTTATGTGACTTTATTTTGAAGTTCTTGCGTCATTCAACATCACTGCAACTTGGGATTCACCTGAATATCTAAGTTAAATGGATTGTTCATCTTATGACAGATATTATGATAACAAAAAACCGTATACTCGCCGTGTCCCAACTAAAGTCTATTCAGATTGGGGATTCTCATACAGAATTGGGACAATCCCGCGTAATTTGGGACAGTTTGACACTCTGCGGGGGTTTTAGGGAGCTCCGGGGCATGTTTCCCCGGAAAAACTTGAGGTCTTCAAATTGCTTGAAATACATTAAAATTGTCAATCCTACCACCAATACGTAAGGTTGTACCATGGGGGGAGGGGGGGGTGGGGTGTGCTATTATACGTTTCCTTTGATTCACGCGTAAGTTTGTTTTTCCTTCTTGATCTTGTCGTTTTTGTGCTTTGTTATTTTCTCTTTCTGTCATGGTTCAGTTTTATGTTCACTCCCATTTGAAATATTAAGCGTTCAAGTCAGGGTCCATAGTAATACCAAGTACTTGGTGCTAATCACGTGTTTCAGGTGAGCCTTGTGGATCAGAAATTGGATGTTGTACTAGACATGCTCAGAAGGTCGCAGATGTTTCCAAGGCCGGCGACGCATGCGCAAAGCTTAGACTTTCCTCCTGGTGATCGAGGTAGTAATCAAAGCGTCCACCGAACCTACTCTGATCCCCATTCTTACTCAAGGTCAGAAGACAGTGGAGACGACTTCCGGGTTCCTTACGTCACACTAACTGGTCCCGAGACTTCCGGTGCGCAGAGTCGAGGCTTCTCGCGTAGCAGTAGTTTGCCCCACCAGAGGGCAAGCCAAGAATACGAATCTTTATATTCACCTCACTCCCAGTCATATTCAGGTCAGGGGGGGAATCATATGGGCTCACCAGACCCCGCTGATGAACGGTTTGTCAAACCCGACCGGGTTAAGTTAGTGACAATATCCCCCCTGTCTGTTTCGCCCTTGGAACGTGCTCGAGACATACAGTTTCGACAATTATCAGATGTGACCGAAGGAGATGAAAGTCAAGCCGACTCAAAAGAGAACATTCTGTCAAGCAGTCCAGATGAACAGAGTCAAGTTGCGAACCAAACTATTCCTTCCCAATCAGACAATTTAAGACCGGATCTTCCTGACTTGGAACGACGCGATGATTTCCCGGGGAGACGACAACGAAATGGGGATGAAATGGACTCTTCTCTAGGGGCCTCAAGTGTATATTCGGATAAGGAGCCTTTAGACATGACCTCTATGGAAGTACCAAAGGAACCTAGACGGAAACCTTTCGTGCCAGTCCCTCTCGACCAACAGGAGGACGCGTACGGTTCCGATAGCGCGACGTCACTGCAAAGCAGTAGCGATATTTCAATTGACTTAAGTAGCAAGAGACGACCTTTTTCTCTGAAAAGGAAACCACTTACTCGACATTCTAATGTGGATTCAGGTGATGTAATTGATGTTTAGTTTAAGAAACTTTAGGTGTAACATAATACTGATAAAGAGAAAATAGTGTTATTTGAATTACAGTGTGGTAGCCGCGTGTTTTGTGCACTAAAATATTTGATAAGTGTAGGCTAAAGTATCCTGCTAAAAGTCGGTGGCGAGTAAATGGTCAGACAGGTTGTCATACTCTGCTCTCAACTCATATATTTTCGTTATCTAATAGTGGTTATTTTAACTCAGTAGGATGTTTATACGCTGCGCTATTGGAGGTGTTCTCGGTATATACTCCTCTTGCTTGGAACGTGCGAGAGAATCCTGTAAGAAAGTTAGAAAACTCTGACAAATGTTGCAAACAAAGGTTAAATAATATTTAACCGATTTTGTAATCTCACTAGAGCTTGCGGACGGGACTTTTTTTTCTTGCAACGAAATTGTGAATTTGACGCATACCTCGAGAAGCGTAACCGTCGAGGCAAAAGACTTAATAACTGCTAACCTCTGATAGCATTATTCCTTGGAGATTTCTTTTGCTATAGACCACTTTCATAACTTGTCCCATAAGTAATAAACAGTAACTTTTAGTCGAGGTCAGGCTTCAGTTTTCCATTTTGTTTCATTCACATTTGCTGTGTTTCACCTTTATGGACTCAAAGTTTTTGTTTAAGGTTGTTGGAATCTGTTTTGACTATGCCATTACCGTTCAACGTACATGATTTTCACTTCGTAGTTATGTTTAAAAACTTCATATTTTAGGGCTGTCATCTTTCGAAGGAAGAGTATTTGGTTTGTTAAGAGCAGAGATTGAGAACCTGTTTGAGTTGAAACATAGTTTACTGATGTTACACTTCTCAGGAGCCGAGAAGGTAGCTGCTAGCAAAGCAAAAACGCGTAAAATCGTTTTGATTTAAGCAACCTGCTGATAATTTATTACAAGAAATGCTTCTGCGCTAATAAATTGCACCTTAAGTTTGAAAGGGGTAAATCAACTGTCAACATGTTGGGTTTCTCCCGCAAAGACACAGCTCAGTGTTGTGTAATATGACGCAGTTTAGACTTGAGGCTTGCATCCGCTGGTCAGAGATTTTCGCGATTCCAAAACATTCCTTTCTTCGTCAGAGTGGGTTTCTCTTTCTCACCTACCTCATATTTTTTTGTTATTGTTCCACTTCGCAATGGTAGGTGCATGATTGGTAATCAACAGTGAACGAGTTTGCAAAACGAGGTTCTTTCGACGGTTTCTCCTGAGCTCAGCCTTTCACTTTCAAGTTCTGAAACTTTCAGAAAATCCAGATGAGACGACGCGAGTTATTCCACGAAACTCTTGCATTTGCTTTCCATTTTAAAGCTTTAAGTTTCCAGGAGAGTAAAGGTAAGGGAGTTATAGACTGAATAGCCGTCATTTTGGTGGACTTACTACCACATTTGTGAATCCGTGTCTTTAGTTTGAAGTGGTTGAACTTTTGCAAGCGTGTAAGCAAACAACAGATTACAACAAAACGTGGTCAGTTCTGGTCTAATTTGCGACCATTTACGCCAGCAATCGGAATATTACTAGAAAACAGTTAAACTTACTCACGAGAATCTAGAGTATGATGTTGAAAAGTTCGGGAAAGATCATCAAAAAATTTCATTTTGTTAACTCATTTACCGCAGTTTCAGGCCTGATTACCCATAATGCCCCTGCCATTGTCAAGTGGCGTCCTATTGCGTTACTACCTAGATTGCGTTACTACTGTATTACTGGCAGATTGTCGAACTCTGGCCGAGAGTCGGAATGTTTTGTAGTTCGTGACTCGACGTGCAGCAGCAGCTTACGAACTAGGACGCTTGATGTGTTTTTAAGGCTTTTAACTTGGGAATTAAATCTTCGTTTAGAAGAACATAATGCTTTTTAAGGCAGATGAACAATGAACAGCAGTCCAGTTTGTATTTGCAGTTGCCGCTGATTACAACGAGTTCAGACTCGTTTTTGCAGTGTTAGCCTCGACTTGATGCTGAGTAGAGTAAAACAGTGGTCATAAAATCTTCCATTTATACAATCTTCCCCGTGTTAAACGTCCAGTGGCATGCCAAAGTTGGGACACACTTAATTTTAGGTGTAAAATGAATCTGTTTTAGTTGCGGTCAGCGGTAGCTGCGAATATGAAACTGGACTATTCTTCAGATGATTTGATCATTTAAGCTCCAGAAGATTTTGAGCTCACTAGTATCAGGTATTACTGTACGAAGATCAAAGAGAGTCTCCAACGTTTAACTTTCAGTTTGATGCGCTGTACAGCAAGAGAACACATGCATGACATTTCCATGTTTTGTACACCTAAACAATTTCATTGATTTCTGTTTTCCTATTACTTCGAAAACGGTTTACTCTGTTGAAAGTTTCCGTCTTGTTTCATAGGAACTAGTGGTGTGTTTGCTGCCATAAATGACAAATGGAATCTTCGGTTAACTTCCCGCGAGCGGCCATTTTGAAAGGTTGTAGTTCCAGGCTCCTCTTTTAGTGAACATATTAAACTAAACGAGGAGACCTGGCGCTAAAAAATTCAAGATGGCGGAACGTAAATTATTTAATCTTAAGAACTAGGCAAACGGAATCGGTATAAGATCCCTTCAATCGTTTGTTAAAGCTTTTGACATTGGCCAACTGTTTGAATACAACAGTCCAACACGGAACTTGCACTAGTTTATTCTTGTAGCATTGTGTTGTTTCTGACCAGTGAAAACTTTTGAATGGTTTCACATTTGTCAGATACGGCTGCCAGCCACAAACACGGCATGTAAACACGTGGCGTTTACGACATCTCGCATCGTGCTTTTCCGTGCTCAGCATTAGATATCGTGCAAACTTTCTGAATATCTCATTATTCCTAAGTTTCTGCTATTTCAGAATGTCCAAATAATATCCGGATATTTGCAAGTAGGCCAAATTGAACGTAGATTCTGTTGTCCTCACCTGGCATTTGGAGCACTTGGTATGTATTTTCTTACTTCCTTCTTGCATGCTACCCCCTTTTTACGGGGAAGGGGTCGCTACTTTGCATCACAACTGAATGTTAAATGTTTCAGAATTATTCAGATTGTAGTTGACATGTCGTATACGAATTGCTCTCTTCAGAACCCTTTTGATTAAGTGGTTTTTGCGAGCTGGTCTCGACAGAGTGATAACTATTGTGAAACACTTTAAATAAGAAAAGTAGTTGTATTTTATATCTTTTTTACGTGGTAAAATAAAAATGCGACAAGACCTCAACGGAAATAATAATGGCTATTTCGGCGGCCATTTTGTGCAGTTGTGAACGGCTTTAAGTAAAGAACAATCATTATTGGCCCTCGTGTTCATGAGTCACCTGTTTTACCGCCAGGGTATACTCTCCACGGGTTTTGACAGTACCAAGGACGGGTTATTTTTGCTTTGCTTTCGTTACGCACATTTTATTAAATCTGCCTAAATGCTTTCTTTGGAGTCAATACAATAGGAGCTAACAGTTTGCTCCAGGACTCAAGAGAAACATGGAGTCAACCCCCATGGGTTAAACAGCCGATACCGTCTAATTCCTTATCCACCGGGTAGTTTCACCTAGTGCATTACATGTGCATAAGATCTTGACAAGAGGTCCGTCCCACTTCCTGAGTTATTTGTCATTTCGCAAGTTATGCATTACTGTTTATTTTTTGAGTTAAAATTAATTAAATAACTAAAGGTTCTTGGTTGGTTGTTTGCAAGAAACCAGTAATCAGAAACCGACTGAGATTAGATCATCATTAAATCAGTCGACACTGTTGCTATAAAAATGGATATTACTAACCACTGGGAGCTTGTCAAACTGGCAATAACCTTGATGTTTTTAAAACTCAGGGCGCGAACATGAACAAAGAGTCGCCCTCAACTCTGAGAACGAAAGATTCACTTGGATAAAAACAATAAAAATAACCAAAACTTTTATTCTTAAACTGACCATCCATAAAGAACATACAAGAGCGTATTGTTAAAAAGTGTCAGTTATTGTTAAAGTTATTGTTCAATGACCAATGGAATACTTCGTTCTCAGAGTAGAGCCTTACTGTGAACAAACCTTGATAGGGGGCGAACAATTTGATCTTTGAGAAGGGGGTGGGGGCTTTTTTGAAAAAAAAAAAATTCCTGCAAGCCAAGTTCTCTTAAAAAAATTCCTGCAGCAACTGGTGAACGAAAAAAAATATCCTGCATCACATTCCCAAGGGAAAAAATGTTGCAGTTCAAAAAAAATTCCTTCTAGTGTTTTGTATCAAAAAAATTTCTTTAACACTATAGGACATAAAAAGAATTCCTGCTCACCAACCCCCCCACCACCACCATCAACCCCTCAAAGGTCAAAAGGTTCACTCCTAATCGAATTTTCCGGATTAATGATTTCTTCACTTAACGTGATTTTTTTTAATTGAACTATCAGACGAAGATTCCAAGAAAAATAATTTTAAACATACAGAAAGCAATTTAAAGATAAATTATGTCTACAAAAAGCTTTAGTATGGTAGATAAATCTCGTAGCTATAAACGATATATTAAGCTCTTAGTTATTCTGTGCTACTTGTGTCAGATTAGCTTTGGTGAAGTTTTCTTAATGGATCATAACATTTAATAGAACTTGGCTTTAAAAAATTGTTGATTGACAAGTGCTGTGGGTGTACTGTGGTTCACGTTAATATTAAAACAAGATTTGTTATTTTGTACTTCTTTTTAAACACTAAACAACTCATATTTATATTCTAAAAGATCGAAGCCGAGAGACTGTACAAAATAAAGCTGAAGATGTTTCAGTGTGGTTTCCGACTATTTCAGAACCAGCAACATTTCCTCCGGGGGTGGTTTGGGGTTGGCCTGTCCTAATGCTATTGTCAGAAAAACGCCAACCTCACTCGCAAGCATGTAAAAAGCAAGAAAGCATGCACAAACGACAGGCATTTGAACAAACTAGGTAGACATGTTTTTCTTCGTTCATTGTGAAAGGTCAATCCCGTAATTCTACAGATAAAAGAACCAGGGAACGAAGTCGTGTTATGCTTACCTTTTTTGTTGACTCAAACCTGGTTTCCTTATAATCGTCCGGATCGCCCCGGTCTTTCCATATTGCGTCAAAGCGACCCAGACGATATATGGAAACACCACAGGGACGATAGAAAAAGACCGGGACGATCGCGATGCTTGGCTAGAAAACATTCTGTGGATCGTGAGTTTTTTAATGGAAATAACTCTCGGGCGACCGGGACGACTCGGAAGATTGGGAAGATTCAAAACTATTCCATAATGCACTGTACTTTCCCTCAGCGGCTTCAAAAACAGAGATGTTTAACTCTGTACGTTTTATGGAGGAAGTTCAAACTTACGACTGCCTCTATAATAAATTCAGTCGGGATTATAAGAACAAATTCGTTCGCTTAAATTGCTGGAAAAAAATCGGGG
>JAOBRG010380951.1:0-10665 GCA_027574985.1 Umimayanthus nakama | reverse complement strand
CATGAAAACGGAGACGGAAGAATCCTTACATTCTAGAGTAAACCATGAAAACAGAGACGGAAGAATCCTTACGTTCTAGTGTAAACCGCGAAAACGGAGAGGGAAGAATCGTTACGTTATAGCGTGGACCATGAAAACAGAACAGAAGCGGAGACGGAAAGAACGGATCGTTCCTTTTTCTTCCATTGCCTCCTCTGCTTCATTCAAGCTTTACGTCGAAAACTTTGAAAGGTGAACCAGTATTGACGGAAGCGCAAGCGGAATGGAAGGATGAGCCGGTCTCAGTCTCTGCTTCCATCGCTAATGTGAGCCAAGCATTAAGGGCATAGAGTGTAGAAACACATAAAACAGAGTTTCGGGGGAAGTCTAACGTTTAAACTGAATTTCTTGGGGTGTTTTCTGGATCACCGTCTTTATCATGAGTGAGAGAGCTTAATAGCTGCACTAGTCTCATTCTTCACAAAGAGTGATTCGTTAAGGTAATGTTTGGCTAACACCCCCCCTCCCTTTTTAAACATCTCGCTATTACGGAAATCTTGATAACAACCACTCATCTTGAGGAGTATTGTCAAAGGTTTTTGAGGTCTGCCATGGAATGCACGCACGCGTACGCGTGAGAAAGACAGAGAGACAGAGATAAACAGACAGACAGATAGACAGACATAGAGAGAGAAAGAGATAAGGATAGAAACCGAGTGAAATACGCGCAAAATGTTGGATGTCACGTGTGTATACCTACCTAGCTACCCCTCCATCACCACTCTGTCTCGCAGATCCAACCTGCTCTTCGCCTGCTTCTCTCTGCTCATCATCAGCTTCCAGAGGTACTGAGATGTGTCTGTACTTCCAACACTCTAAGCGAAATAAAAAAGAAACATTTATAGTAAACGCAAGTGATGTGAGAACTGTACAACTCGGTAACCTGATTGTGGTTCTCATTAGAACTTTATTCATCCTTGGTCCTGGAAAATGAGTCTAAAGGAATAGTTTGAATATCTTTGAAACCATTTGAAAAGCAGTGTGTTCTACATTTGAAACTAAACTAGCTGAACAACAAGCTCCCGATGGTATCAGAGTGAGTAGACATATAAAAAATACCCACAACTCCATGCACACCGGTACACGTACCTGGATCAGGGCAGTGGAGTGATATATCAGATGCTGCTAAGAGTCGCTTGTGAATTCTACTGCACAGGTCACCCAAACAGTCTATGGCATAAAGAGGAATGCACAGGCCGTCCTCTACCTTCTCGTCCATTAGCTGAAGCAAACTCTGGAAGGAATCATGCATACTGTAGTATTAGCTTTACTGTCGATGTTGTTATACTTTGCTTCAACACTTCATGTAACTACATGTAATGAAAATTCTAACACAGTTTGCAGTGTCAGCAATAGTATAATAGTATACGTAATGTCGCACTAAGTACTGACAGTGTTGTCAAAACCATAGTTATTAGTGTGTCATGAGTGTTATACAGAATTATATCATTAAAAGCACTACATACATGTAGGCTTTACTGTAAATTTATGCTAACAGCACCTCGATAGTATGTACAGTCATGAAATGTTGGCGCTACTGTAATGTATTACTGTATTAACGAAATTGTGTTGACCGCACCATAGTAATATTCAGGGATGGATACAGAAAGTTAAAAAGAAGGGGGAATGCAACACAATTTTGGAAAGAGAGGCCTGGAAAACCGCAGTTAAACTATTAACATTTAAGCGTTAGTAAAAGTCTCCAGAAAAGGAGGGGCTGTGTCCCTTGGCCCTCCCCTAAATTACAAATTGGATTCTTGCAATAAAAGACTGACACACGACAGACTCAAGAAAAAACCTATGACATACAAGTGCATAAGATTATGTCTGACAAGTTAAAAGTACTACTGCACGAGTAGCTATCAAACATTTTCTCAAAAAACAGCTCTTGCAGCTCCAAACAGGATTTTAGTTTAATTCAGAAGATTTTCTTGATGCCACATCACTTACTTCCATTACCTGTTGGTCATTCATTGTTCAAAGCTTTGAGGTAAGTACACTTCAGGTGGACAGGAATGAGTGAACCCTCATATTTTTACCTTAAACACAGTTGGTCTTTGAAGAAAAATCTCAGCAGGAAAATCCTTGAACAACACGTTCCTGAGGAACTCACACGACTTGCTCACCAGGGAGAGGTTCTGACTCTGAAGGCGACTGTTTGTGGCTGACAAAATATGTCTGTCACCAGCAGACAATGGCAGCCACTGGAAGAAAGTAAGGTTGGTGGACTGGCTCAAGGACAAGTCTGAGGGTCACAAGAAATTCACAGTTTTATGATTGCAACTCTTTTGCATGAAGTATGTCAGCTCACAGTTTCGATAAGGATCCGCTTATACGGCTGCAAACATCAAGAAGTTACAACTTGTACAAAACTTTGCTAGCAAAAACGTACCAGGGACGAGGAAATTCGACCACGTCACCCCACTTTTACGTCACCTCAAGTGGTTACGTGTAGAATAGATAACCCTAAAGGATACTGTTATGGCATACAAAATTATAAATGACCTTGCACTACCATTCCTACTAAAAAAAACCGCCCGAAGAACACAAAATTCATAACCGCCACACACAAAACCGCAACAGCCTACAAATGCCATTGTTTAAAACTGCTACAGGGAAAAGAACTTAATTACATACAGGATAGCATACAGGTTTGGAATAGTTTGAGTGAGAACTTGAAACAGAGTGCATCTCTGAATATTTTTTCAACAGCGATTAACTAGTATTGACAATTAATTAGTTAGTAATAATTTTGTACGTTTTCTTTTTAATAAATACTGTTTTATTGTAAATAGTATCTAAAAAGTCCCAAGGGGAGTCTACATGTAGTATTTCAAGAAATGAACACCAGTTCACACCCAGGTTCATGACAAGAAAACAAAGTCTCAACTTACTACACTAAACACAACCTACAGTCTACCCCAACTGCCAATGAAAAAATTCAGTAGTCTGTACTGCTTTTGTTCATATTGCCAGTTAAAAAAATCACTAATTTTGTTCAGAGTGCAAATAAATGCTAAATGTTTTGTTCTAAAAGAGCTTAGTATCTAATACAACGTATTGATCTTAAGTCGGTTATACATGTATAGCAGGTGTGAGTTTCATAATTTAGGACTTTATATAATACAAATTAAAAAATACAGCAAAAAAAATGAAATCAATGGACATTTTTATGTTGCCTCAACTTGCCATGATTTTCTGCACAGGAGAAATCCCACAATGATGGCAAAGCAGTTGATATTTACACTTCTGTCACACTGCGGTCCACAATATATAATGTCACGGCAGTTGCAATTGCCACTAGTGCAACACCAAAGATAGTGACAGTATTGTGACAGCAGTGTAAATGTACTTAGCTGATGTAAACTGACAATGGTGCAAGTTAGAATGATAAATCTCAATTACATTTACTGTAACATTACCCTGCACAGTAGTGAGACAACAGTGACAACTGACAGCACTGTGATGGCAGTGTTCCCTGTGAAAGTAGTGGTACATGTAACTGACAGTGCTGTTACAGCAGTCAGTTGCCATTGCCATCACACTAATGTGCAGATCATTATTTCAGCACTGTCACTACCACTGTTGTCACAACACTGTGTTTGTTTTCGCTGCCACAGCACTGTGCTCATTTATGCTGTCACAATGCTGTGGTGTTTAACTGCTGTGGGATTCCTCTGTGCACATTACCTTGTTTGCTGGTAGCAAGAGAACTATGAGGCACAGGTTTGAGCTTCTGTGAGGTCAAGTGTTGGTTTTGCTGTTCACTAAAGTACCCTCTGGATGAACTGGTCTTAGAATTTTTCTGTCCAAGCTGGCACTCATTTAAGTTCCCTGCTGATGAAGTCAACTTCAAAGCTGTCTGTTCAGGTTGGTGCTGACTGAAGTACCCACGAGAAGAGCCGACAGACAGCTGTGAGGCAGAGGGTCTACACTGTTGTGGAGTAGGTATGGCTTGAGACTGGATGTGTTCATGTGTTAAAGTGGTACCTGGGGAGTGACACAGTTTGAGAATACATGTAGTTGCAACACTGGCTTGGAAATTTCCCAAACTGAATTTAAACTAAAACTTACAGAAATTTAACAATTACAACATGACTGTCTAAACTCTGGCCTTTCAATGAAGTGTTGAAAGCACTGTACAACACCTTTTATTCATGTATCTGTACAACTTACATGAACAACCACATATACTGTACACTGTGTACATAATCATATACACTGAACATGTGTGTTCCGCCACTGTAAGGGATGAGCAATTCTTACCAAAAATCATTGAGAGCTAAAAAAAATACATACATGTACTCAGAGAAATTAATGTCACATCCACTCTGACCATAAACCAGTTTTAATTAAGATTTTGATAGCAAAGTTTACTTGTACAAAACAATGTAAACGGTGCTACAGCTGTCATTATTAATTGAGCATAACCAAATGGAGGAGTATATGGTCACTGATAGAATAATTTGGAAAAAAATGTTTTACTGCATTGGCAATCAACAAAAGTTGATAAGTATTTGTCAGAGCAGACCTTTTTGTCAGTCTTTAATGGACTATCAAGCAAAAGAAGGAGGTATGACAAACTTTAGCAGCAGCAGCCAATCAATAAAATCTATGGCCCTTTACAAAACTGTGGAAATTGTACATCTTTTTCTCAGTCTTCTGATCATATGATGACATAACTGACTTAAAAATAACTATAATTATATTAACTTTGTGTCGACTTAGTTAGCTTCAGCTGGAAAGCACTAGTTAACACTTAATTAATGGGTTTATAGGCTATAATCACTTTCAGCACTCTTTCCCATCCCCCCCCCCCTCACCAATGAGAGAAACTCCAAAAAAGCCCAGTTTGATCCACAGGGTTAACCTCTACCTGCATCTGTCTGTTGTTGCACTGTGCTGTGTTTCTTGTCCGGGGTGCTATACAAGCACCATTGTTGATGGGCTTGGCTTTCTGCACCAGGGAGACTCAGGAGTTGATGAATCACATTGTCGATCATCTGGTACAGTTCAGGCTCCACATCCTGTCTCAGGTGTGACAGAAACTCCACTGCACCAATGCCCAACAGAATGCGAGCTCCATCACTGTGCTGTACAGGCACCAAAAAAATAAAAAAATTACAATTTATTTATGCATGCACATATACTGCACAGTATTGTTTTTCTACAAGCCCAAAACTAAGCCAGGGAATGATCAAGACCAAGGGGTGGTTGTTACTTAATGGTTAGTGGTGCTGCAGAGGAAGGGGGAGGGGGCTGGGGTTGGTGAATTCCCAGTAGTTTAAATCTGACTGGTAACAAATTCTGCCCACCTTGCAGTCTGAGAAAAGTTCATGATGGTAAATTCGTTCATGATGGTAAATTCAAGCAATTAATTAATACTATTAGCAAATTTCCAGCAAAATAACTACATAGCAATTGTTGTTTTATTCAAAAAATGGTCACCATCAAAACAAACAGAATACACAGTTCAGATTCGAAAGCCAAGATTTAGAGAAAAAGCTTTAGAAAAGGCTGATCTGTTTTCAGTTACATTTAGTGATTATTGACAAGCAAAATATTTTATACTTGCAACCTTGCAAGTTTTACCCCAAGGTTAAAGCCCAAGGCCAAGCAGTGTCAAGGCCAAGTAGCAGATTTTTTAAGCTAAGCAGCAGGTTTCTTAAGCTGTGCATCCCACTTGGCTTACATGTAAAGACTCTGGGGATAACACTGCTTGCTATTGAACACACTTGGATCACAGATACCAAAACGACAGGAGAGGGGGTATTGGGTGAAAAGGTGTAAGGGCCAGTGGATTTTTCCTATTAAAACTTCATTCCAAGTTCAAACTGAGTTTCATTCAGATTACTATTAAACCAAATTTAGGTCATGTTGATTTCTTCTACCACTGACAACAATATTTTAGATTTTTAACATTAAACAATTGAAAATTTAGGGATCAGCTTGAGCAGATTCACCCTCAGACTGTGGGTTTGAATTTAAATAACAATTCATTATAATTGCACACTGATGGATCTAGGGAAGCTTGTCAATTGGAAAATCGGGAAAAAGCTACAAAAATATCTCACAAGTTTCTAGTAAAGAAATTAACTAACATTAACTAAAATATCCCTCCAAAATATCTCTTAGCATTGCACTCAAATCACGTCTAAAATATATTGGGTATGGGTTATTGACTGTCAGCCAATCTGAAGCAAATGCCAAGGAAGTACATGAGCAGCTAAATGTAGTTGATAGGTATAGTTGTAATAAGTGTTCATGGATGTATGCTGCATTTACATAATTAAAGTTTCTAAGAAACACATTATTTTTTGGTTGTTTACCTCTTAAAAACATCAACTTTTTGAAACTTTACTTTGGCTAAGCGGACCCCTTAAAAAAACAAATGGCTGATTTTGAACTCTTACAACTTATAAAAAGCTCCCATACATATCTGACAATCATAATGTTGTCAGCACCCCTTTATAATGGCTTTATAATGGTTTCCAAAGTATTTTTCTGATCAGCAACTCAGTTTATTTTAGAAAATCAATACAATAGTCATGTTCTAACAAATTATCTTTGACAAGCCCCAACATTTCACAAACCTTGGCTATGATCTCCAGTAGTCCCAAGACTTCTTTTTGCAGTGGACATTTTGAGAAATTAAACCACTCAAGTAACTTGGTTATCAACTGCTTCTCTTGCACAACATCAGCTGCACAGATCAGATGGTGATCCAACTTGAACAGAATGTTCTTCAGAGATCGAATACGAATCTCATCCAGATTATGTCCTGTTGCAGAAACGAGCACACAAAAAATTCAGGTTTAATGTCTGCTTGCAAGGGATTTTGATTCAACTTCTATAGGTACATGTATTTCAATAACTGAAATAAAAAATTGGGCCACTGGAAGTAGAATTTCCGGTTAATTGCATCTGTTCAGCCAAAAACAAAACTTGGTGTGGGATTTTCAATAACTTCTCTCTTTTGTCCCTTTTTTTTTAGCTAAAGAGGTCTGAAATTTTTTAAGTACTAGGAACCTTGTTTCACAAGTTCAAAGAGCAGGCATTTCTTCGAATAGTCAAAAATAATTATCCAGAGTTACTAACTTAACAAATACCTTTCTTATCTAGTTTCAGAATTACCCTCATTTAAACTCGGGTTTCAACCCAGCATTATTAATCCATAACTGAATCTTATTAATCAATGGTAGTTAACGGATTAACAACTGACAGTAATTGATATGTAGCTTATGACCGTGAACTTGTAATTTTTCAACAAGTCATTCAAATGGAATCGATGAAAATCGAGGGTAATCAATGAAAACTGATGGTGATTAACAGAGATTTTGCTGTGGTTATCAGTTAATCATTGATTACCAATATTAATCAATATTAGTCAACTGATTTCATCGACTAAAGTCAATTTATCAATTAGCTTTCTGATGATCAACTTTCAGCAAGAAATCATGCCAGGGTTTAATTAAAAAGCTCCCTGAGTTTTCATGGACTAAATAACACATAAAGTTTTATAGGTATTTTTAAATTGATTTGTTAATCATTACGTAACAATATTATAAAAAGTAATGACACAGAACTGCAAGTTGATACATGCATTGTTCACAAGTTTATATATACTACAGCGTATTCATCACTAGTACTGTACTTTCCTGACTAAAACCTGCAGGTTTTCTGTTAATTTTACAGGTACCTTGTATCATGTTAGGTGCGGGTAATCTACCGGTGCGGGTTATCTGTTAGATTCTGTCTCTGAAGTGTACAACTTGTACAGTTGCAGCATTGGTTTTCAACAAAAATGTTTTGCTAGATTGTACAGTACCTAAGCTATATTTACTAAGTAATTCATGGCCTTACTATCCGAGAAAAAAAAAGAATAACTGCTGGCAACATCTTGCATATTGACAATATATGCGGTAGAAATGAATGAATGGTGTGCGGGTTATATGACGGTGCGGGTTATCCATGAACTTTTGTTTCTTTTTGTGACAAAAACACGGAAGTGCGGGTTATCTGCGGTGCAGGTTATAGTCTGGAAAATAGGGCAGTATTTAATAAGTACCATGTAGTCATTGGATGTATATACAATGAAAGGCTAGATTGCAGAACAACCCCCCCCCCCAACTCAAGTTAACTTAAGTTAATTTATTACTATGCATTCCTCGTTCTACAGAAAAATGTGTGCAGTAGAATCCAGAACAATAGCAGGGGGGGGGTATTCTGCAATTGTTCCAAATGAAATGTATATGCACATGTGTTCACTGCTGCTACAAAAGTAGTGAATAATATAATTATTTCAATCTTGTCTCAGTATGGAAAATTTACTGTCCTGCAAGATCTTTTATTAATCCAACTACTTACCCAACTTTGAAATCAATGGTTTCAAGTCAACGCTCGAGGTAGGAATAATGATGGTCTGACTTTCACTTTGAGATACTTTTGAATTCGAGTTTGCACCTGTTTCTTCATCCATCCTTGGGTCAACATTGAGAGCGATTGCGCTTACGGCTAACTACTTGAAACTTGTATAACTCTCAAGTTTATTCTAGATAGTAGATCTTTGCTGTTCGGTCAGACATCCATGTTTATTTTGAAAAATGGCGCCTCTCTGGGCAAGTGGTCAGCAGTTATCAATGCGCAATGCATTTTGGTCTTGTTGTGACGTAATTTTGTCGAGACTTTCTTGGCGGCCATATTGGATTTTTATTGAGGAAGTTTGAAAAGCCGGCACATTATTATTGCTTTCTTATTGGCGAGATGTTTTGTGCGAGGTCAACATCAGTTGGTTTCTCAAGATATCTTTCGGCCACAACAACTCATTTAGCTCCAACACTGAGAGGGGCAGGTGCGGCTGCTATTATCGAAGCTGAGAAATCAGTGGCAGTTCCTGCGCCACAAACCTCGAGCACCAGCTTACCGACAACTGGCAAATTAGTTGTAACAACTAAGCATTATGGTAGGTTCAGATTTAAGTCTGAGAAATTAGTCGAATAAGTCTATTTGTTAGTATCTAAGGTTACAAACTGGAATTTTTGGTTTTATTTGCACACTCAATGCTGTGATTCACTGATTGCATTACCCCCTGGAATTGGATTGTAAAATGTAGTAAGACTATTACTGCTAAGAATTTAACCATCCAGTTTAAAACCAACGTACTCACCTTCATCTCAAGAACTATCTTACGTTTAAACTCTATCCCAACTTGTAACAAATTTTTCAAAAACTGTGGGAGCTCTAAAACTGGTCACAAGCAGTTAAGAGTTAATAGTTTGTTTACCTAGGAAGTCCCCTGAGCCTCTCTTAAGCATCCCCTCCCCCGTCCCAATTAAGAACAGTTTAGATCAATACTTTGGATCAGTCATAGTATTTTTATAAACAGAGAAGGTTACTTGCATTTGTTGCTAAATTGTAAAGGACCCTGTGGACCACTGAGAAGAATGTGTCCCCAAGGTACATTTTGAGACACAGGGCCATATTCTTCACAAGAGATTATTTTAGCCAAGTGAAGAATGCATCCACAAGTTTTCCTTGTAATTCTATTGACAAATACATTCTAAATGAATGTTGTCAGTTGGATAGGAAAAACACAGAACCATGAGTAATAAAAATGTAACAAAATAGTTTTTGTAGCACGCATAGTTCATAATGTTCTGAGCACATTTTTCACATCAGGAACTCTCATATTTTGTTGATTCTGTCCACCCTAAGGGCTACTGGAAAACAAGTTTGTTGATGTTTAATTGACCCCCTCCCTCCTTTTTCTTGGAGTTGCCCTCTACTCTGAGAACAAATGATCCCATTGGATAAAAACACGATATAAATAACGAAAATCTTAAGCCTAAAACAGACCAACTGTAAAGAGTCAATTACTGTTACTGCTATTGTTCAATAACCAATGAAATAGATTGTTCTCGCAGTATGTACAGAGCCGTACTGTTTCCTTAAGGTCTGCTTCATTTTTTCATTTTTGTAAGCAGTGAGCATGCATGCAATCATGAAATTGCAGCATTGCATTCTAACTTGGCATTAAAGTGTGTCAGTGTTTTTTGTTGCAATAAAATAAATTAAATTGTCGTTGAACTTCAAAAGAAATCTTATCTTCAAAAACATTGCACTCTTCTTAAGACTGATACTGTTTGGCTCATGTTTTCAGATGTATTTTTTCAAGACCAACCTTTAAAGTCCTTTTAAATAACAATTTCCACCCAGTATTACCCTTTGCATACTAGAATTGGAAACTGAAAGCACCTAGAAATCAGGCAGTAGCAGCTACTTTCCTAGACTGACAATTTGTAGCAAGGAAGCCCCATTACATGTATATGAGTTCCCTCTCTATTTAGTACAACCTACCTTCACTCATCTCAACTAGACAAAAGAGTGAGATAGGTCAGTACCCTTGATCAATCATAGCATGTTTTATTAGAGGTGAGGGGTACTACCGGTACTGTAGCATTACTTGCTCTTCAATTTAGTATTTAAGAAGTTCTGTGGCTATGAGAAGGAAAGTGTTAAATTATTGTAAAGATAATAAAAATATCTAGAAACAAAACATGAACAGCACCTACTACTGTATATGTTTGTTCTTATGCATGTATTGTAAGAGTTTGTGCAAAATTGAAG
>JAOBRG010380929.1:0-11166 GCA_027574985.1 Umimayanthus nakama | reverse complement strand
GTTACTACAATTTGTAAAGATTGTAAAAAGCCGTGCTTTGGCAATATGTAAATACGTTACGTCATGCCAATAAAGCCCAATGTTACTGTTACTGTTACTACTACTACCACTACTATACTACTACTACTACTACTACTACTACTACTACTACTACTATTACTTCTACTACTACTACTACTACTACTACTACTACTACTACTACTACTATTACTTCTACTACTACTACTATTACTACTATTTTTTCAGTTTTGACTATATCATTTGTTCCGTTGCCTTTCTTGGTACGTCATAAGTTTTTGCCTCATAAGATCAACATCATTTATAGTGAAAAAGCGGTTTACCTGATACGGAGCAGTTGCCCCATTTGTTATCCATGTCGTAGTTTGAAGTGGTCGCACACCACGATGATCCACCGTTATTTGCGGTGATGCAGTTCCGGTAAGATATTCCCTGGAATGTGAATGGGAACACACAACACTTCCCTGTGCGTGTGTACGTTCTACTCGGGCAATCTATAAAATCAAATAACAGAATAATAATTAATAATTATAGTAACAACAACTATGACTTTAATAACAACAAAAAAATAATAATTATTTTTCTCTCTCTCCATTTGTTTTTCTTTCTTTCTTTCTTTCTTTCTTTCTATCTCTCTTTCTCTCTCTCCCTCTCTCTCTAGACGTCTGATAAAAGCTTCAGTTGACGTTATTTTGACTTTGAATACAGTGACAGAAGTATTGCAAAGCATATTCCGTCCTTATACTAATTTACGTCGGTGTTCGTCCTGAGACAAACAATCAACTAACTCACTTGTTGTTTTCCAGAACAAACAATCCTCACTCTCGTTGTGGCAGACCAGTCTGCGATTCCACTGGGGCGCCTGTTTGTGCGCGTTCCTCCACAAGTTGTAAGTGTTTAATATATCAACTACAACAGCAAAGGTTTAAGCTGAGTGTTTGAGTTCCCCAAAGCCTGCCCAACTTACCTGTGGCCAGACTTACCCTATGTATACACACTTAAGGCCTGGCTAAACTAGGATACATGTAGCGCGCTACCTTGTCGCGTGCTACATGTATCCTGAATGTTTCTTTGTTTAGCCACCACGGAAACATTGTAGCGCGTGACAAAATTTGTAGCCGAGACACAAAAAATGTTTCTGGAAAACATCAGAAGCATTTCTTGTATCTCTACATGTCGCTCGATTGTAGCTTGCATGTTTAGCCACCCATGGACACATGCTGACGACATTTCGGCTACAATGTAGCGCGCTACATGTATCCTAGTTTAGCCAGGCCTTTATATACCAGATGGCTTTTTGTGCCGGCAGAACAAATAACATTTGTATTAATGAATAAATAAACAAATGTAATAATAGTAATAACAATAATAATAATAATAATAATAATAATAATAACAATAACAATAATTTAATAATAATAATAATAACAGAAATATTAATAACAATAGTAACAATAGCAATAGCAACAAACAAAAAACAATAAGAATAACAATAAAAATAATAATAACATTAATAACAATAATAATAAAAATAATATTAATAATAACAATAACAATAATATTTTTTTAAATTCTTAATTTAAACAGGAAGTCCCGGTATTAAAGGTAAAGCTCCTTCTTTTTCATGCATCAAAGCTCCTAATTTAAAATTCAGAGATTTTGCAGCAACAACATGCGTATGAATTTTCTCGTTCTAAATACTTGCTTACTAAAGAAAGGGGTATAAAAAAATAACAAAGTTCAAAGATAATGGTTGGGTAATGACTGCTTGCGTTGCTTTGATCATTTGTTTGCTATCCTGACAGCTCCAAGTTCGCAACAAGTAAGAAATCGGCGAAGCGTAAAATCGGAGATGTTCACTTAACAAAGGCAGAGTGCTAACTAAAGGTGCGCACTGCCTGACCAGTCGCTTTCATAGTGTATTGGAAACTTTTTTCTCAACAGAAGTTGAGTTGGCTTGGATTGGACTTTGAAACGGAGCCGTAAAAGGATAGTCGTTGTTCAAGGAGAAAGGCACCAGCGGAGCTTGGCAATCAGGACAGAAGCCACTAGACATGTGAGCAAATCTTCTGTTAAATCATATTTTACCTCTGAAAACTTTCACTCTTTTATTCCTAGCCTTCTTTGTATCATTAGGGATTATGTTCTCAGTGACTTCGGCAAAACGAGAGTTTACGCCGGTCATTGTTCCATTTTTCACCTCCCGGGAGGCGGACAATTCCATTAGCATATACCAAAGCACTGAATAGTGTTTTGTCGCGCTCTCTAAATGGTTCCATATCTAGGAATATCCAGCAATTATTCACCGAAGTGGAGGTGAATATACTGGGCTTTTCACCGACACTGAAGTGAATAATTACGTTAGCATATAACAAACCGGAAATTGACAACTTCTGTATCTCTTGTAAAACTGAGACGTAAAATGTTTGAAAAAAAAAAAATTTTATACCTCGGAAAACACCCAAACAAGATTTCGTCGCTTTCTTTTTACTTAATGGGATGGATTTCTCATTTATTTCTGAAGTTTTAGCTTCTAAACATTTCGGAAACCAGGACGCCATGTCGTCACTTCCGTGTGCAGTCATGCGAGCCAGGAAATATCCTAGGATAATCCTGGTTTGCATGACTGCACACGGCCAATCAGAGCGCGCGAAAAACACTATTCACTGGTTTGGTGTAAACCTAGGATATTGCTGGCTCACATGACTGCACACGGAAGTGACGACATGGTGTCGCGGTTTCCGGAAAGCTCAAGCGAAACTCAAACTTCAGAAATAAATGAGAAAGCCATCCCAATCAATAGAAAAGTAAGGTTTTATTTTCAACCATCATTCAACGCCTAGTTTCGCAAGAGAGAAGAAATCGTAACACTAACAGGAAACAATTGTCAACTTCCCAGTTTGTGTATAAACTTCAAAACACAGCATATTTTTACTTCACTGGTTTACTGGTTTGGTAAAATGCTTATGTCTCGGCTCGGTGAATACTCTGGTTTATTCACCTCTACTTTGAAGAATAATTGCTCATTAGTCAGTGATAACGAACCAATCAGATTGCTTGAAAGCCAACGTCACCAATTTTGTATATGCTAACTCAATTTGCATGGATGAGCTTTTATACACTAAACAAGAACTGCATAATTTCAGACTGAATTGGAATTCTTACCTTTATCAAGAGACATTTGCTGCACGTAGCCACTTGCTACAAGCCTTTCAATCACCGTAAGATATAATATTTGCAAGTTAGGCCCTAGTGTTCCGATGAAATCTGGACCTGCGCTACCAACCCTCAAACAACTGGTCTTGTCTAAAGAGGAAGGGTATCAAGTTTCAAGTTTATTTCTTGATAATTTACAAATGGCAATGAAACACACGCACCCGCAAGTAGCATAGCTAATCGAGGCGGGTTTTGTTTGAGTAAACTGAAATAGTTAGAAAAATACAAAGCTAAAAACAAAATCGTAATAACAATAGTTAACATATCCTATACAAGAGTAACATAAAGAAAATAAAATAACTTAGTAAAAAAATTAATTATTTTAAATAATAAAGTTAAGAGAAGTCCAGCTTGGAGATTTCAGCATTGTAACCTAGATTTTCTAAATTTTTGAATAAAAGTGAATCTTCGGGAACTTTGTTCCACGGACGGACACCGACTCGAGACAAGGAAATGTTTTTTGTATGTTTGTTCGTGAAATTTTTTTGTATTTGTTTTTTGAAGCTGATGATCTAGTGCTATATGAATGAACGTTACTAACAAATGTAAAAAGATTACAAACATTTGCGGGGCATTTTGATAAACTACATCATATATTAGGTGAGCCACTGGTTCATAATAATTAAAGGTTGTAAGTAGAATATTTGATTTTAGAAAAAACGTAAGAGCGTTATCTCTTTTGTTAGCTTTCTTTTGGAAAAGTAATATTTTAGATAAGTTCGTTCTATTTGCTTGATCCCAAGAACTGACACCATAAGACGAGTAACGTTGGACAAGTGATTTATATAAAGTTATTAGTGTGTTAAAAGGAATAAGTGCCCCGTTCTGGCAATCAGGCCTACAGTTTTGCTTATTTACAACTTATGAGGTCAATATGTGGTTCCCAAGATAGTTTATCATCAGTTAGGATTCCTAGATATTTAACATTGTTTTTGCATTCAAGTGAAATATATTTGTTTTGCGCGTTATCAAACATTTTGATATTAATATTAGATGTTAAAATTTGAGTATTATGGCCAAAAATAACATAATTTTATTTATTTAAGTTGATAGTTAGTTTATTTATAATAGTCAGCCATTCTTGAACCCTCTTTTATTTCTTTATTGACTACAGTTTCTAAAGTGTTGATGCTTTTATTTGCATGAAGTATGTTTGTATTATCTGCAAAAAGGTGAAACTTAAAGATATCAGAAGAATGAAACATATCGTTGGTATATAAAAGAAAAAGTAAGGGGCAGAGAATAGAGTCCTGTGGTACTGCGCGTAATGTTTTTTTTTATTAGAGATACTGGAACCTATGGAGATGGTTTGGATTCTGCCTTCTAGACAAGATTCAAACCACTTATGGATAATTAAGCGAAATCCATAGTGTTCAAGATTAGCCAATAAATTATCATGATTCACGATGTCAAATGCTTTTCACTGTTAGGTCTAAGAAGATAGCACAGGAAAATAATTTTTTATCGATATTGGTTTTGATGGTACTGATTATATCTGAGACGGCGTGAAAAGTTAAAAAAATTTTTCGGAAGCCAAACTAAGACCTAAATAATAACATGCAGGTTTATCTCAATGAATTTGCGTACATAATTTTTTTTTGGAAAATTCTGTTAAACACATACAATAAGGCTATTTGGCGGTAATTATTTCGGTATGTCTCATCATCCGCTTTAAAGGGCGGTATGATTTTAGAGATTTTTAACTTTTTGGGGTATTTTCCACTTAGAACAAAAACATAAGGTATTAGATGTCTAGAGGCCTTTAAAAATATCAACCTGACATTAATACAAGCCGTATAACTTGTTTGAGGACAACGACAAAATTTCATTTTCTATTTCATGACTGGAAACAGGCATAAAGAAGAACGAATCTCTTTGCGAGATATTATTTAGGTATTCATAAAATGTTGATTCATGATATTGCCAAGTTTTTCTGTGTCATATTCTAGTTTACCATTAGATGGGTTCTTTAATACTTAAAAGTATTTTTAGATTTCTTGCCATTTTTTATAATTATGGGGTTAATACCCGTCCATGTTCTTTTCATGTTTGCTATGTTTAGCACAAAATATCTGTGAAAATACGATTTCTTATTGAGGTTTGATATGTTATTCCTATAATATTTATACTTTTGTTTGTCACCTGAGGCAAAAAGTTTATTTTAGTTTTAATAGATTTGCGTATTCCACTTCAGTGTTACCCATGGCTTTTGCAATTGTTTGCGTTTGCGATTAGAGATAAGTTTAATAGGAGCATACATATTTACAAGATTATTTATTTGTTTATAGAATGATGAAAAATGTTTATCTATGTCGACGGCATCATTATTAGTTTTGATTTCTTATCTTAAATCTATACCGAAGAGTTCTCGACACAATTGTCTATGCTATGTTTGGAGAAGAAACGTTGTTTTTTAGTTGTGTTGCATAGTTTATCCTTAGTTGAGAATGAAATACAGAATTGAGAATAGTGGTCACTTATATCATAAATGAAATTACCACTACCAACTATTTTGTTAGGATTATTAGTAAATATGTTATCGATTAGGGTGGCGAAATTATTGTATACTCTTGTAGGTTTGTCGATAGTTGGAGTTAAACTGAAGCTCTCTAGCGTAAGAAGAATATTTTGACTATAGTTACAGGTTTCAAATTTCAGCAAAATGATGTTGAAGTCTCCAAGAAGATATAGTTGTTTTTACCCTTAAACTATACTTTTCTATCGTGTCATCATATATACGTAAGAAAGGCTTCAGGGGAAGAATGTTGTCTATAAACAACGCCGCATATAACGTTCTTTCTTTTTGATGGTTTCACTTCAACCCAAAGTGCCTGAAAATCTGTGTTTAATGTTTTATCTACTATAGAATAATTCAGTGAGCTTTGAATTGATATACACACCAACACCTCCAAATGCAAGAGGTGTCACTACGTACTCAAGGGAATACCTGGTATATTCAAATTAGTTGGCAAACTTGCGTTAGTTATCTTGGTTTCAGTGTTCCCAAAAACATCAAAATCAAAACCTACTTCATCTAATAAATGCGATTGAAATTTTTTCGAGGTTAAACTGCAAACTTCAAAGGTTGTTGTATAGTATTGAGAAACTATTTTCTTAACCATCGTAGTTGCTTAAATTCTTGTTATACTCGCTAAATCAGTGCGGGGAATAATAATGAGTAAGAATTCTGTTTGAATCCGTTGCGTACTCTAAGTTTGAGTCTGGTTTAACATACATATTTGTGTTAAATAGAATAACATCGTGTGGGCTGTGTAATTTCTTTAAATACTTCTTGGTGGGTAATCCACACTGTGGCAACAAATTATTAAATTGGCCATGATTTGCCACTATATTCCAGTTATTATTGTACGGTAGCTCCTTTTAAGAATTTTCCAGTTTTCTGTAGGTTTTTATTTCGTGTCTTTTCTTTGGGAAAAAAAGGCGCTAGAGGCTACAATTCACTTATCTTTGGTGGTTTACATTCTCATCAACATTTAAGTGCTTGTGACCTTAATGGTTCTTGAGTTATCGTCTTCCTTGAGGATGATGCTGGAGTTCTTAGTCCAGCAGTACTTGAAGTCGTATGCTCTTTGGAAATCTTTCGCTTCTTTGAAGATGTTGTTGCGATCGGGCAGTCAAATGTTCTTAGATTCGAATACGATTTTCTGGATTGTTCTGCTGCGAGGATGGGCTTCTATTCGATACCATTTAAGACCAGCTTTGCCCAGTGGAGGAGGTGGCAATGATTTCTGAAGGGTTAAATCTGTGAGTTTCTTTCTTACACTTCAAAACTTGCTCCTTCGCCAGTCGGCGCGTAAACTTGCAAGTAATATGCGGTGGTGAATGCGAGGACGCTCGACTGTTTAGTGCTCTGTGTGCAATATTGATGTCGGATAAGGAAACTTACTCCTGTTTTCCGAAGTAGTTTTAAGCAAATGTCGGCGGATTCTACGGCCGATTTCCTTCTGTTGCGCTGTGATACACCGAGGATCTTAATGTTATATTGGTAGCTGTATTTCAACTGTTCTTCGACTGCATCGCCGACTTCTTTGGCCTTAACATCAATCTCCCTTAGTGTACTCTCGAACTTCTTGATCGTATTCTCCATGGCAGCTTTAACTGATTCAAGGTCACCCAGCTCTTGGCTTACAAACTCAATACTGTTGTTGATTGCAGTCTTTGGGACGAATGCCGCAATCTTGCTTCTCAGCTCTTCCATTTTATTGCCAAGTTCTTTCACTTGAGATTTTAAATCATTGTTTTCTTTTCTCAACTTTTGTGTATTACCTTTCTCGGCCACGTTAATTACCGTATCTAGACACTCATTTACTCTAGATCTTGTCAGGCGTGCTTGTTGTACGCCAGAGCTCTCTTTTTTATCAGCTCAATACACTTGTTTATTTTTTGTTTCGTTACTTTTTTTAAAAGCAAGGCTGGGCGAAAAACTCCTATATTGCAGTGAGTTGACGTATGGCTGGTTAGTAATTACTAAAAAATCACGTTTTACCTTTTGTGCAGTTTCCCCATTTCTGATCCGCGTCGTAGTTTGAGGTGGTCGCACACCACGGTGTTGCACGGTTACCTGCGGTAATGCAGTCTCGGTACGATTTTCCCTGATATGTGAATGGGAACACACAACACTTCCCAGTACGAGTATACGTTCTACTCGGGCAATCTAAACAACCAAATAGTTGAATAATATCAGCAATTTAATAATAACAATAATACTACTAATAATAATAATAGCAATAATAATAATAATAATAACAATAAGAATAAGAATAATAAGAATAATAACGATAATAATAATAATAATAATAATGATAAGAATAATAATAATACTAATAATAATGATAAAAATAGTAAAAGTAATAGTAATGAAAATTTTTTCATCTTCATTATCATAACGATAACAATAATAGTAATATTAATAATAATTTCCTTCATCATCATCGTAATAACAATAAGAAAAGAAATAAGGTAATCTCCACTTTCTAAAGATCTTGTGTATGCTCACCATCTTAGTATTAAATTATAAAATACCTAATTGCTAATCACTGTCTTAAATGTTTGACATTTCGCTAACTGCGATTGCTGTGTTACTAGTTGTAGCTAAAGCTTACAAATAGTGTTACAGGAAAATTGATTGCCTGACTCTATTATTGCACGTTAAGTTAAACTAATAAGTTAATGTAGCACAAATTGCGAAGCCAAGAGCGATATCATATCCTAATTTAAAAGTTTATTCAAGTGAAACTTGACGGGGTATTTAATCTTTCAGTCAGGCCGTCAACTTTTCCATGAATCGCATAAGTTATGTTGTTCTGTATTACCAGTTGAGAAGAAATTGACTGGAGCCCTGGATTTTGACACCAAAGATCCGAACACGTAGTAAGATACTCCGCTTTCCTCGCTCCATGAGAATGTCAAGTAGGTCCACGCGCCGGTAGGAATCTTCGTTATCTCCAGACTCCATGTTTGGTTCTCTGTTGACACAGCGAACTTGTAGTTTCCTTGATCCTTATCCCGATAAAACGAAATACCTCGAGACTCCACATGTCCGCGGTTGCTTGACAAAATGAAATTTTTTTCTCCTACAAAAATAGGGTGCAGTGATAAATATTTTCTTAAATTGGTTTATGAAGCTAAAAAAGAATTTAAGGACTTAACTCACCCCTCCTTTTTGACGTAAATTTCTAAAACTCCCATGTAAATAGCTTTTAGCTACCTAATAGAGTTTCCCTTTTCAGGAAAGTTAATAAAGTGAATGTATTGAATTGTATTGTATTGCTTTGTACTGTACTGTATTGTGTTGTATTAATTTGTATCGTGTTGTGTTGTGTAGCGCTATATAATGAATGTATTGAATTGTATTGTATTGCATTGTACCGGTGTTGAGCTATATTGTATTGTGTTGTATTATGTTCAGTGTACTATAGCAGAACGTACTGTAACGTGTTGTAATTGCACTAACTCACCTCTCTTTACACGAGCGTAGACTTCAACCCTCATGCAACATGTCGTCACAGCACACTTTCTTGGAATAAACCTCACCAATCGAGCGACAAATGGAAGGAGGATTGTATGCTTGACAGCAGCATCAGTTGCACGATCAGCAGAAAATTGCTGTGTGGTGAATACGTATTTTGAAAAAGCAGACCAATCACCAATGCATCACACGCAAACATCTTTAGCCGATTAGCACTATCCCTCGAGTGGATAGGGAGGAGGGGGATGGGGCGATTTTAACCCACTTATGTTTTCAAACCAAAAATAAGAAGCGTTAAAGTGATTAAATCAAAAGTTGCCGTACGTGATTGAAATCCAGTGTAGAGTACATCTTTAATTGAGCAATGTCAACAATCATTCACCACGGCTTCAGTAGTACAGTGCAATCTTACCTAGTCGATTGCAACTATGCCATTTTTGATTGCAAAGGTCTACAAACCTGTGGCTCAGTTAGACTTAAATCACGCGCCTACAGATTAGAGAGGCGGAAGTCTAGGAAGTATTCTTGCTGCGAGCAAAATACATGCAACAAACAGACTCTCAGGTTGCAGGAAATGGTTCTTCAAAACTTCCCAGCAAAAATTGCTACTACTCTTACCCCCTCCGCGAGTGGTTCCATTTTCAGTGTCCGGAATTTTACACACCCCTTCCCCCTTCCCCATATCCGGATTTCTTCGCCGTACTTGTAAGTTCTTCAGCTTCAACTTGTTTTCTGTTAGATGTAACTTTACTGATTAACGTAAAACACTTGACTAACTGAACTGTTTTCGCTGCTGAATTATACTCAACTTTCAAAATAATTTCAATATTTTCTTTCAGCTTCAAATGAAAATCAATATTTAGGAAGCCTTTTTAATATGCAATATTTCAAGAGCTGTTTTGAGCTATTTAAAAGATAAAGGTTTGGAATCATATTCGACTACCAATCGTCATTCTGATACCCTATACTAGAATACAATGCAGTTGAACCGTACCTTAGGCACACCCTGCTCCTCGTAGTCTGTCCAAGTAGCGTTGTCGCTGCTGTGAGCTATGTGGTATGTGAACACTCCTGCTTTGACATTGTCTGACCAATGACTTGCGATGGCAACAACACGTTTCGTCGTCTGTAAATCAATCTGTATCCATTTGTCCACTCTTGTGAATAAGGCAGGGCAACAGATAATTTGAGGGTTGGGTAGACCACTACCTTGTTTTTTAACCGGACCTCGACCTCTACCTCGAGGGGCTTGGTTTTGACACAATGATGACGACGAAGACAACTGTTTGTTCGTTATCTTCTGTTCATCTTGATCTTCAAGAGCTGAAATCAACAATATCAACATTTCAGCTTGCTATATCTAAAGTTACCACTGGAGAACAAGCTAATTTTTCGAAGAACTGGTTTTTTGCTTTTATGTCTAAACCAAACTTTAGGTTTGATCCTCGTCTGTATCTAAGAAGGTCTGGATGAATAAATTGGTAACGTAATCAATTCTTCAAGGACGGTAGAAGGGAAGGGCGTTTTTATAGATTATAAAGAGATGTTGAGAAAAAAAGTGTTTTATCCCCCCCCCACACGCACACACTTTGTCACTTGTTAGCCCAACACTTTCATGGTAGCTCGGCTGATGTACTTCAAGCTCCAACGATTCGATCCATTTGGTTATATTTTTCAGATCTTTAATAGTTTATCCAAAACAATTTGCAAAAATGTGTATTTCCCTACTACTCCTCTCTCTGCTCTGTTTAACTGAAGGGCTAAACGGCTTGAAACGCCAGCCTACTATGCCTGCAACGTGACGATCGATGAAAAACACACCATATTATGTAGTAGTAGTAATAGTAGTGGCTGTTGTAGCAGTGATATCTACCTATCTATCTATCTATCTATCTATCTATCTATCTATCTATCTATCTATCTATCTATCTATCTATCTATCT
>JAOBRG010380918.1:0-11166 GCA_027574985.1 Umimayanthus nakama | reverse complement strand
CTTATTAGCCGAGTGCGAGGTCCGTACGGCAAGTTATGGACCGAGTTTTTTTCCTTCCTTTTATGGCCCAAGCGCGAGCGGCGAGGACCATGAATACAAGGAAGGAAAAAACGAGAGTCCATAACTTGCCGTACAGACTGAGCAAACGAGGCTAATAAGATGTTTATTATATGGCTTTGATTATTCTGGTTTTGAAAAGGTTGATCGAGAGCTAGCGGTCCGTACGGCTATTTACGGACCTGTAATTGACCAATCACAGCACACGAAATCAGTCAGCCATATAATAATACCTCTTATTGTCACAAACCTTTGGCTCTGGGGTGGTGCTCCTGCCTCTCTTCCTACTCCCCTTGTCGGTGCTGACTTCACTATTTGGTGAGGATATTTCACTGCAGTAACTACTGGCCGGGGAGTCTGTTGCAATATCAACTGGACTGTGCAAATCTCTCAGCCCACCTTGAATTTCATCAAGCTTGCTAGCTGCCCTCTCTGAGCTTGCTACCACAACTGGAGAAGAGTTTCCCGTATCACCGCTCCGGAGTTCTCCACCTTGTTCCCGTGCAGAAGATAAAACATTCGAGGAGCTAGAGATCGAGTTACTCGTAACCATAGTAACACTACAGGTGGAAACTCGGCTTTTGCTGTAACTCTGAAACTGCTCACCCGTTTGGTACGGGGCTGTTGAAACGGTGATAGAACTAGATTTTGCAGCTGGGGCAGTGCTTGATGTAGCCCCAGTGGAAACAGTCAGTGGACTTCCAGCTTCCCCTGAAACAGTCTGTGTTACAACTGTACCAGCTGTGTTTTGAATTGGGCAAAACGTGTTATTCATAAACTTTTCTCTCTGTTTAACAAGTGACAAGGCACTGTGTTTACCTGGATTTTCAAGTAGTTTCTGTTTTGTCCAAGTGATTGCTGTTGACGCATTACCAGTGACCTGTGTTGTAGCTGTCTCGCTGATATTCATTGGTAATGGTAGTGAAGTAGTTCTTGTTATTGGCGCAGGTTTGTAGACACCCTTTTGTGAGTGTCCTAGTTCAGTTGCCTGTACAGAAGAAGCCACGGGGTTGGAATATTGAGCACTTGTTGACAATGCTACACCAACGGTCGGGGCAGAAGAAGGCCTTGGAATTGGACTAAAGCTTGAAACGCTGCCATAGTCTTGTGCCTGGCATCCTAACACAGCAGGAGATCTCTTCCCAGTATCGACAGCCAAACCCTCTCCGGCAGCATACTGCCTTGAAAGTCTAACTATAAGTTCAGTGGCTGAAAAAGTGCCAGGATAACAACTTGTGTTGCTACCAAACATGGATTTAGCATCTTGTTCCGCAGTTAGCTGCAGTGCCCGGAGCTTTGCTCCACTCTTGTTGCTACACTCAGACGCACCATCAGTAGCCTGAGAAGTTACACTTGGACAAGTGAGGTTGCGAGTCTTTTCTGCACAATTTACTGCTGTAATATCCTGGCGTACAGCAGGCTCGTTCACTGAACTTACGAAAGCAGTAGAAGGCACAGAAGTTCCTTGCACAGATGGTAAAGGTGTCTGAGAGATTACTTCAGGAGCACAAGTAACATGCTGCGAATTTGACAGGATGGACTGAACAGAAGTTGCCGTTAGGGTGTCTTGTGTTTTGGGATACATTAGAAATCCACTTGGGGTGCCCTGTTTTCGGTTTGATATTGGAGCTGGAGCCATAATTGGGTATTTTGAATGTGCTGCTTGTGTTGAAGCTATTTTCGGAGATTCTTCTAGTGGAGCTTGCATGTGAGCAAAATTGCGGGAAACCTGTGTTGTAGATTCCACGGGAGCAATACTTGGGTTACCCTGAGGCGTAATTTGCAGAGAGGTTGTGTTTGGAGCTTCCTCCGTTGCCATTTGCATCAAATCTGTACTCAAGGTTCCTCGTGCAATTTGCAAAGGAGTATCACACATCTCACTCTTCGAGCCATTCCGAATTCGCAAAGTTTCAACATTTGTTGGCTGAATCAAACTTGCAGAGTTTAAACTTGTTGGCACTAATAAACCACCGGAGAAACTTTCAGCTGCTTGAAGAAAAGAACTAACAGTACCTGGATGCACGGGAAGCGCAGTACGCAAGCGCTCTCTGTCTTGATTTGAAGACTCGCCAATGTTTGACTGATGGCTGGCTAAACAGGTGTCAGGCTGTACAGCAGCAGAACTGTTGGTGTTCCTTGCTGCGCTACTACTCCCTTGCGACCTGCGGTAAGGATTATTTTGTTGTGCAGAATTTCCGCTTACATGTACTACTTCACCAAAGTCTAGACTCCTGACATGTGATTCGATGGGTGGCGGTTGACGATTGCGCCGACCTTGGCCTCTCTTGAGTTTTGTTTTAATCGCCTCTCTCTCTCCCTGGGATGTGCGTTGCTTGCCAAGTGTTGAAACAACGCCTGTTTTACAAACGCTAGTTGTACTGGGCAATATCAGACCAGCACTAGGATTTTCGCTTGAGTTCACACTGCCTGACACAGTGCTTGATGTCTGTGTTGTCTCGGCACTGGACACTGAAGTAGTTGTACATGGCTCATTGAGCGCAGTATTTGTTTCACTGGTTGTTACTAATGTTGAGCATAACAATGGTGAAGTGATTGTCTGTCCTTTCTCTGATTGCACCTGAAACCCTTTGCTCTGTGGACTGCTTGACAGTAGAAGGAGCGCATCAGTAACCACAGTCGCTGCAATGATAAAACAATTTTAAAAACTACATTAAGTCAAACAGACAACGTTGGATCAAAAAATTCCCAGAAAGAATTTCAAATACTCCCAGGTTCGGTAATAACGTAGCTCTGTTGTCTCTCATTGTGATCGTTCAACAAAGCAGCTCTTTTGTATACTTGTTTGGTTGTGTATTGTTTAAAGGTGGTGGTTATTACATGTATCGATTGTTGTTGTTATTGTTCGGTTAGCGAATCATACATGTAGAGCCGCTTCAAGCAGCTGCTGGTCGATCCCAAACTTTAACACAAATTAAAACTCGAAACCAAACCATTTTCCTATCCAATAAGACCGACGTTTATACCCAGTGTCAGTCATACTGAGCAGACAAGAGTACGTACATGTAAACCTTCATTCCCTGGGCCCGGTTGCTCGAAGGTGAGTAAGCGCTAGTTAACCCAGAATTAAACATTTGACTCACGATTGAGTTTACCTCCTTGAAGATTGATTTGGGTTGTCATTTTTGATTTGCTTAACTGGGTTTACATGATGTGCTCCTCGACAATAATTTGGAAAGAGCAGATGCATTTTTAGATGAAGGAGCTATGTTCAAGGTTTCGCCTAACCCTTGGCTAAGTCTAACACAGATTCGAAGAACCGGGCACTGGATGGTAACCTACTTGTAACTATTCATATGTTAGCAGCTAACAGAAGTTGAACTCCACTTATCATAGATGTGTTTATTTTAGCAAGTTGAGCTCAAAGACACAATTAAGGGGCCAAACCGGCTTGAGTTCAAAATGACAGAATTTGGGTCACTCTGACTAGACCAGCTAACCACTTGGCCAATGTACCACCAAAAAGAAAAAAAATATTAATCAACAAAAAAAAAATCGGTTAAAAGACAGTTGCCATTGTAGCTCACGCTATTTAATGTATACATCAAAGGTCAACAAAGTCACAAACATTCAAAAACTGATCTATTGCAGCCTGTGCAGCTCGCAGACTTGTTTGTGAGCGACAGAATGGGGAAATGCAAGATTTTACTCATCTCAGTGATTATGCTGTGTCAAACACATGCAAGTACTGTACCTGAGTCGGACATAGTTGATTGTACAGGAAGTGAAGTTTGTGGAGGTGAAGTCTTTGTTGCTGCGGAACAATCTTCTTTAACTTCTAGAGCATCTGAAAACAACAAACAACTCCGTCTTCAGTTACTGTAAGTTCAACATTAAAGCCCATCCCTTGGTTGTTCATGTAAACACTCATTTACAGTTATAAACCCATCTACCTGCTAAAAAGATAATGTTCTGGATACAACAACCATTCTCTTTATCTAAAAAAGTAAAGTGGTGCATTTATATAGCGCCTTTTCCATATGAAGATGCTCAAAGGCACTTTACAATGATCAGTTTACTTGCAGCAGACCAGAAGCAAATTTATAAAGCGGTCCATGCATACTGGCACTCATTTTACCGACCCCGGAAGGATGGAAAGCTGAGTGAACTTTAGTTGGAAAGGAAGTCACCCAAATATTCAACTCTTGACCAGGCCGGGGATTGAACCGGGGATCGAACCGGGGATCGAACCGGGGACCTCAGGGTTGGGAGGCAGAGATCTTTACCACTGCACTAACCCCTCCGCACTAAGGTCCCCTAACGTATTCTGAGAAAAGATGCCCCTTTATGTTTGATGTTCTTTGTTTCGTTAAAGATACCACAGTTTTTCCAAAGTTAACTAACTTACTAGCTAGCTAACTAAGTAACTGACTTAACAACTGTTTAGCTAGGACAGTACAAAAATTCTGACCTGATCCAAACAACGTGAAGAGAGCTTCGAAAGCTGGGTCTGACTGAGTGAGTTCCAGGATATCATCCACTGGCACGGCCAAGGGCGGCTGGAGATAAAGAACATTTTGGCTATGTGTTAGTTTTTTATTCTCTGCAAAAAAGCACAACCACGCAAGCTCTTTTTTGGAACTACCAAGGAAAAAAAAGGCGTGGGAGTATCAAAGACGTATTAAGATAATCATAGGTACAGAAACTAAGAACAAGCAATGTGACTTGGAAGGATGCCAAACAGGTGGTCCATGCAGGGCTGCGGAGAGTGGAGAAAGACTGTTGATGCTCTATGCCTCACAGAGTGGGCACGGGAACATAGAAATTACATTCGTGGTCTGAGTTTCTGCGACTTTTGCACAAGCAAAACAATTAATCAATTACTTTTTCCAGCTTACTTTGAGAATTCCCTGTTTGGGAAAAACAGTAAAAATTAAGGCCCTACAGTCGACATTCCACCCTTAATATCTAATATAAATTTTACCCAAGCTAATGTACCACTCAATACTCAATAATTAGCAAAGTTATTCCTGCAACTGTTAAGTAGAAATCGTCAAGTCCGCCCCCCTCAAATTCACTTTTGTTGTTAATAGATTACTTTTGATCAGCGGGTAGTTGTGACGCATGCGTAGTTTCTTTGTTCATGCAATGAGGTTGCTCGATCGACACATTTTGATTTTACTTTTCTTATGTATTGTAAAAGTAAAAGTTTATTTGTTTGATCTTACATCAAGCATGGAAAAGATGCAACACATAACGCATCACAACTGCTCTCCAAATCTGCCAGATTGTTAATTGGAATCTATTAGAGATAAACTGCTCTTGAGCTCGCATTCAATGGGTACATAATTTCTGTAGTAAATTGTCAATATTACAATCAAGATTTAATTAAAATTAAAAGTTGTCATTCACATGAAAGTTTTCGATGGTACACGTTCCATTAAAATGAGGAACAGTACATGCACATTATGTTAGTTTGCAACTGCGAAGCATCCTGACAGAAATGATTAAATGTTTAATGTAAGTGTAGCTAAAGAGGGTCAGGAATGTAAATGAACAAAAATTAACCTGAGTACAAACAGCTTGTTCAGCTTCACCCGCTGACGACATACTCTTGCTGGTAACATCTAGATCTTCTTGCCTGCAGAAAGGTCAGCAAAACCGAAAGCACTCTAAATCAGCCATTATTGCAGGATTGGGAAGACTTGAATACGCTAACACAAATATATAACTAATGTACCATATAAAACAAAAAATATAATATAGAAAGAAAGGATAGGCTGCTTTTTTTGCCCTAAAGTCCGAGGCAGCATATCAACCCCTCGGCTCCAAAAGCTGGAAGCAACATCAAACTTTGCTGTAAATGGAGCTAACTACATGTACCATGTAAGAAGAAAAATTAATAGGAATCAAATTATGCGATTGAACAAATTTTGTTTTCCAAGAAGAAATACCAAAACTTCTGACGGGGATTTGTTTACAGGAAATAAAAAAATCGGCCTAATATCGCTGGGACAAAAGATCAATGGGGTCGGTACATAGCATGCGCAACCACTGGAGAATCGAAAGTGTCTTATTCCATTGTCACCAACAATAAGCTTTACGAACTGTTGAAATTATCTACCTTGACTGTGGGAACACAACTTTTTTTCTACAGTAACCAAGAATTACCTGGAGACAATCTTGTTTATGTTTTCAGCGAGTTTTTCTTGCAGAGAGGGAGTGCCAAGTAGGGTCTCGAGAAAGTACTGTGTGGAATTAAGACAGAAAACAACTGCATTACTTAGTAGTAAATTATGCAATCTGATTGGTTCCTGAAACTACCCTGTTGCCACGCATAGGGCAAAACAACGACAATAAGTTGTTGCAGTACAGTCTTGATTCGAAGAAAAGATTAAAGATTTTTGGAAACTTGCTACTTTGCAAATTAAACATCATTTTTTCAGGAGTTCATTTTATGTAATGTGAGATAGTTTCCTTTAAGTATCACCTGCAACCTGTATCAAACAACTTTTCACTCCTGCAAACAAGCAAGACACTTCATACTGTGTCTAAGTTCAGACATTTCTTGACATTCACATTAACACTGCAAGTGCAGTGAATGATTGTGTACAATTATGTGCAGACTGTGTTCTAGCTTGCCAAAAATAATACTGGGGGTTTAATTTACATGATACATGACGAATATGCAGAGCGACATACATCAGGGTTAAAAATAGGGGCCGGCTCTACTTACAGCTGGCAAAATCCTGACCATTAGCAGGGCTACATCTTCAAAATTTTTTTTACTAGACAACTGAACTAACCCGCCTACATTTTTACTTGACAGCATAGGGTAAGTTTATGTTCAAAACTTACTATGCAAGGAAAACACTATCAAAGGAATATACGCGCAATACACCTATTCACTCGATTTTCTTCTTATTCTAATGGATACCGGACATTGTTTTGTTATAACAGCAGAGTTTCTGTTTACTTTTTTGTTTCGGCAAGCTGCACATTAAAAGATAAAATAATGATGGCTGTGTTTCTTGTCTCTGTCAATACATATTCACAAGTCCATAATGCCCAATGATTCTAGGAACATTATTTCTTGCAATATCTGGAATTTTTTAAAAAACGTATATTTGTGTACACAAATGTAGTACAAATAGGGAATAAACTTTTATACTGAGTGAAGTTGCACTGATAACAGTCGGCAGTAATGCCAGTTGCATGCATGTACTACACATCTAACATACCGGCATGGTAGTGCTGCCAGATTCACATGTTCCTGGTGGAATGAAATCTTCCTTGGTCGCCTTCTGTTCTCCACCCACTGATCTGAAAAGACAAAAGGTATGTCAGATTAAAATGTGAAATCTATTATGGAAACATCAGCAATTAATTTAACTCTTTAGTGAACCTGACTAGTATTTTGCATTTTAACTATCTGAAAGCTTGTTCCTTGCCTATTTAAGAAATTGCAAAGACCTCGTTTCAACTTACAAGAGAAATCATGTTTCTTTAGTTTCATTATTTTCCAGTCGCTTCCACTGCTCAGTTCAGGTTGACAACTTTAAAAGTACACTTTCTTTTTTTTGTACAGCTCGTTTTCTTAACTGCTTTCTTGTTTGCAGGATGGGAGAAAATTGTTTTTATCTTAGATAAATTGCTATGTACACTGTACGATCAATTACATTTTATTTTCATTACCAAAAAACAAATTTTGTGTGGATGTGAGAAAAGTTTATACACTGATAAACGGGCAGGTGCTGAAAAGGTTCAGAGATACACATGTATACAATCATGCAGTCTGTAAAACACTCACTTCATCGGGGAATCAGCTGTCACTGCTCGCTTTTTTGGCTGGGGGCTAAAATGGAATGACTTGCACTTGTTAGATTGCAGAGACAAAGTTCACTAGTAACTCGTTTAGTAAAAAGTACAAAGTGGCAGTAACAACAAATGACTTAACAAGTTGCTGCCATATGAGGTGTTTGTTCACCAACAATTATTAACCAGTAATTACACCTTACTCAAAATGAAAGCTTTTGAGCGGCTCTCAATAATTTTCGTCTTAGTCTGGAAATTTTGAAAAAGTTAAAACCTTAAAAACTTTGTCAGATGAAGTTCTAGGGGAACAATTATCAGACATAACAATATGAACAGTACATGTAGCTGTATTGATGTAATGTATCAATTTTTTAGATTTTATTGTATGTTAATTTTATTTACTTTTATCTTTTCCGCCCTGCCCCAATAAACCGTGCATATTTTGTAATTACACACTGACCGAGGCAGAGCGGAACACGGCCTATCTGTAAACCATGACTTCGTTATGAGATTTTAATCGTGTTTCAATAAAGGATTCATCGTCATCATCATCAACAGGATCCGTTAATTCTACGTGCTGCGGTAGAGCATTGACGGATACAGCAATTTTGAGTGGAACTGAAGCCGTTGCAGGTACTAAAATTGCCTAAAGTTGTCCAACATTAACCGGCGCTCACAGACCTATAAGACCATAAAACGGTAATCTAACAGTATATCCTAATGCTTTAAATCGTTTCAAAAGACATTTCACTGACTGCATTGCAGGCTCATGAGCCACAGGTACAGGTAATCTAAGCCAAATACAGTATACAGTCATGTACATATAATAAACAAAACATTGCAAGTTTTCTGTGTGGGACTACATACTTAACCAGAGTTCAAAATAACGTCCAGAAACCACGCTTTATTTTTTAGGCTGTTTTATATGCACTGTAGTTTAAAATTTTCTATGTTGTTTTCAAGCACATGTACTAAAGTAGCTTTCTGGCTTGAAATGTATATTGAAATATATATTTTATATTTTTACGCTTGTGAGTCAAAGATCATTTAGAAGTTAAATGTAAGGTTGAAAGTGTTGTTAAATGAGTCAAGTAAACTCAATTAGTACAAACAAGTACTCGATATTCTTTTCATAATAACTGAGCAAAGCAGAGAATGTTTTTACACAGTTACTGGATTTCTGCTGTTAGATGCAAAACAGCACTACTGCTATTACTTTTAAGTCCACTTTATTCCACCATCAACTTTGTCCTGTTAGTCCTTAGTTACAGTCAAGAGAAGTATATAACTAATTCCTTTCTATATAACTAACCACATTAAACAACTCCCTCGCCACTACATTGTACACTCCCGTCAACACTTGACGCTCAAGTAAAAACTGTACTAGTGTCCCTAAATCAAGAACAAAAGCATTCAGTGATAACTTTATTTTTCAACAAGTTTCTATTGCAAAAAGAATCGAGACTCTTATTATAATGCACTTATACATGTAAGAACAGTACAGCTATTATCACTATGTATATCCCAATGGCCAACTTACCACTTTCTCCTTGGAGACCTTAGTTGAAGCTCTCCGAGGCTCAAGTCCCCAAGGCTAAGCTCTCCTTTTGTTGGGCTTGCAAGGCCCGGCAGATCAGCTACTTTAGGTCTTGTGTCTGTTACAGCTGTGCCTGTAGTAACATTACCTTTGTTCAATGTTTCACTGTTCATTAAGGAATTCTGCTCCTCGTGCTGTGAAACTGGCCCTGCATCTCCACAAAGGCCTTCTTCAATAACTTCGCATGTACAATCCATACCTGTATCTTGTATTAAGCCTTTCTGGATTGGCATGTTGGCCTGATTTCGTCCATCAACTGAAGAACTAACATTCAGCTGTCCTGGTGTATTTGGAGGAGCATGTGCTTGTTGGCTAACAGTGGTAGCCATAGTAACAGATGCCCTGTCTGAATTACCTGAGTCACTGCAAGGCTTTGCTGCAATCAGAGATCCATTTGAAAATGAGTTTAGTTCAGAGAACTGCATATCGTTAGTGTTAGTATTTCTTACGATGTGTCCAACAGTGGCTCCATTTGAGTTCTGTGACAATAAAAATGCCCCAGGCGTAGGTGGAACGCCAGATATACTGGCTAAATGTTGGGTTGAGTTAAAAGGTGTTGTGGGGATACTACTCAAATGTTGGTGCATTTTTAGCGGTGTAAGAACGCCGCTATTCACACTACTGCTCTGCTGGTTGGAACGGATAGGTGCTGAGTGCACAAGACTTTGCTGTTGGTTGGTACTGCTCTGCAATGAGGTAGTGCTACCCATTTCAATGCCAGTTGATCTACCTGGACTACATATAAACTGTTGTGGTGTCGGCTGCACCAAGAAAGCTCCAGGTGTGGGTGGAATAAATGGTACCTGGGGGCTGGACATGGCCGCAGATATCCTTGTTGGGGTGATGGAAGAATATGAGAAGTTCAAAATTTGGGAGTTCCCAACTTCTGGTGAGACGACATTTGCATTCTTGGATGGCATACAACTTAAAACACTTGCACGTTCGTTTGCCATAACAGCTACATTATTGTTCACTTGTCCAAGGTTAGAACCATTGAAAGAAAAAAATTGAGAACTATCGTCATTGCTTGGCTGGTAAGTTTTAGTTGATGACCTCTTTATGATGTTGCTTTGGTGATTATTCTCATTTTCTGATGAAATGCGTCTTGGTTCTGGCACTCTAGCCAAAGGTACGGCTAAGCTATTCTCTTTAAGCTCAGTGGATTTTTTCCTGTAGATTGATGGCCGCCGAGATTGTCCTGCCATTTTGGACCGTGCTGGAAAAAGGAACAAAGTGTTTAAAAAAAACAGGTAACGACTAAGCCACACCAATTTAAATTTTCATAGGGGGAATCCTGTCATCCAACTAACTTTGTTTTGCGCAAAATTGGAAATACAAAAAGGCATTTTTAAAGAAAATAATAGGTCTTTCTTTTTGAGATTAATTAACTTCCAGCTCTTTAAATTCAGCATACTGATACAGAATGCATCGTACGTACTAGACGTTACCAATGGTAATAAGGGGGGGAGGGTGCTTGAGCAACTACTGTATAAAGGCTAAAAAACAATGAAAATAAGATAGTGTTATACATGTATGTCATAAATTATGTACAGTATGGAAAACAGATTATTACAGGCGTGACAAATTTCAGCAACTCAGGAAAGGCAAAATTGTGTGGTCACAGAAGATCAGTTTATCATACATTCTTCTTTTCCAAAGATGTAAAGAGTTACTTGTTGTCTTATCAACTCAAGTAGTGTTCTTGAAATTAGACACTCCTCAATTTAAAACGTATGCTT
>JAOBRG010380896.1:0-11168 GCA_027574985.1 Umimayanthus nakama | reverse complement strand
AACCGACAAAGTAATGAATTCTAATCGACAACCGACGTTTGGGCTCCCCAATTCAGACCGTCAGGCTAGGTACGGAAAACCTTCACTTCATAAAATATGTGCTATTGGGGGTGGAGGGTATTTGAAAAAGTTCCCAAAAAGTTTGCTACCATAAAAACAGTCCTCAAAAAATTCTGTACCCCTCCCATTTTTTTTAATTCAACGTTTACAACCTGAAATTTGCAGTCCCCCATGGTAAAAAATGATATGTCCCATATTTCTCAAAAGTCTATTTATGAACCTTCTCCCTTTCCGTTCCTTTCCTTTCAACTGGGTGCATTCACGGGCATTACTTGTAAACAAACAGCACATTATCCCTCAAGATGAGAAAGCAGAGCAAAAACAGACCACATTGATATTGTCTTCGTTTTCTTCGTCACCTGCATGGCCAACTTCTAGGTTATATTTACTATAGCCCTTTAAAATTTTTTTTAATCCTCTTACAAACTTGGAATAGCACCGTGAAAAATAGCGAGCAAAATAGCGAGGTATCCTTAATTATTTTCAGCGACTTCTGATTTATATGCGTTTTGCTGCTAGCATTCTCGTCACCAGGAACAGTTTCAAACAGAATGTTCCTTGCTTTGAGTTCCTTCCTTTGACTTTTCAGTCAGTACTCATTTACAGGCCGTGCCTGTTACCTGTCCAGAGACCCTATCTCCCTATACAAAACGTGTTACATTGTTCAAAATGATCATCCAAAAATGTCATTAACCTCAGTGCTATAACCACTTGAGACAATTACACATTAACTGAATTTTTGTCGAGAGTACCGATCTATACTGCCGACAAAAAATCGGCTTGTGTGTGATAAGATTTAGTAGTAACCGTAAAACAGAAATACACTTACAGTTAATCCTGTACACACTGTTAGCCCAGCTTCCTCCTAGCCTTTTCTCACAAGCTTCAGATGGTTGAAGGTCAGCAATATTGACCTTTTTTAACTCGTCCAACCAACATTCTCCACCGTTTTGAAGAGCGTATAACTCGAGATTATTCTGTACTGCCCGGTTAAAGCATTGCCGACGACCATAAACGTCTTGTTGATGGTTTGGGAAGGTGCGGTAAAAGCTATCGCGATAGCAACCGAGATAGGAACCAGGAAATCTTGGTGCTTTTTCACCGAGTGCTGCAGCTGCAAAAGAGTAAAGAAAGAAGCCCTATCAAAGTTATGAAAAAGTAGAGCTTGGTTAACACTAGCGACGGAGGCCAGGCGGGGACGGGGACGGTAGCGCGAAGTTCCATGAAACCCCTGTAAAATCGGGAGACTTATCATAAAAGAACGGAAGGGGTTAGTTTTCTTCTGTTCCGTCTCGGTTTTACCAGATGTGTATGCGATTTCGTGCTTCCGCCTCCGTCTCCGCTTTCGTCTCCGTCGCTAGTTAGAACCATTCACGCTTAACTTTTTTCATAAATACATTACAGCTAAAAAGCAAGTTTTGTATTGTTTTTTGGTAACAAAACTAGATTCGGTAAGAGTTAAAATCTACACTGATTTATATAAGAAAATATTTAGAATCCAAAAAGTATAAAAATTTTTAAAAACTATAACAGTTTACAGAAAGTTTTTTCAAACTGTTAGAAATGATAAAACGTTTTTCTGTCTCTTGGTTTTAAAATTTTGGTCCAATGTTTTTCCTTAATTAAAGCGTGAGTTTTGGAGTTTTGGTTTGGCAGCCGACCGTGTAGTTTGTGTTGGATGTATTTGTAATTAGTGGCAACATATGAAACACTTCTTACCCACAAGGCCGAGCATGAAGAAAGCGCACACGCCAGTTGAGCTCATGATGAGCTTACCAATGTAGATTTCCTTGAAGAAAACAATATCAATAACAGTAAAAATTGAGTAATAATAATTAAAATACGAGATAGAGACTGAGGCTTTTTAAAGTTTCTTAAAAGAGCTTATAGTTACAAGCATGTCCTTCCAGTACAGCTCTTCCAATATGCTTCATTTTACTGATGTCTTAAGCTCTTAGAGAAGCCCGTCCCATCGGGTCCAAACTATGTGACACGTTTACATGCCAATAATACATATTCAGCCAGAGTTGCACTTGCTCAATAAAGAATATAAGATATCTAAGGAGGATATAGTCAGTAGAAACTAGACGAGTCAATTAAAGCGTCTTTGGTCTGGCGAGAAAAGTTTAGGATTGGAGTTAACGTTGGTTGATGTAACAAAACACATTAATTGTGATACACAATTAAAAACTAACAGATAGTTAAATAGTATAGACTATAAAGCTGTTAACGCAACATTAAAAGATTACTAAAAGGCAAACTTTCATAAATAAGGACACAAAAATCAAACGAGTTAAGCCAAAGTCGTAGAGATTATTATTTTATATATATAATATAGCTGCCAAGAAATGAATCTGTTAAAATATTTGAAGGAATTGCGGGAATAACAGTCTTAAAATCATCTTTAATTCAATTGCAAGTTTAATAACAAGAAAACGAATGTTAAACTTTCTATAACTGGTCCATCTTATTGGAGGATACATGTAATCTATTGGCCTCTTGCTAGGAGTCTGGTATAACGTGTTCATGTAATCTGCTCGAAGAGGTAAAAAAGGATCTGGAAACTGGAGGTAAAAGAGTTTTATAATAAAGTCGTACATAAAGAGAGCAAAATACTAGATAACTAGAACCTTTAGCATTTTCAAACTGAAAAGTAGCCTGTGGAGATAAGGGACCCTTAAGTCGGAAAGCCTCATTATTTATAATGCTCTTTTTAGATTTATGAGAGCCTTTAGAGTTGCACCAATGGTTTGAAAAAGGTAAATCAGTACCTAGTACAACATAACAAGAGTTAAACATTTTGACATAGTGTCTGATTTTGCAGAGAATACCTATAGAACATTTAATTCCCCTTGAAACATGCACTGTTTGCTTGCTCCCTCCAGCTTAAGTGAACAACATTAAAAATACCATGGTATTTTCTAAACGATTTGAAGGATCTTGTGCAGAGAAGCTTATGATCCCTTCAATGCACTCACATTGATTTTGTAAAAAACATTCTTTATTGATTCAATATTGAAAATTGCCAGCTAAGGTACAAACAGACATAAAAAACCAATTCCATTTACCTTCAAGTTTCTTTGCACTCAAATTTTCTTGTACACCTGCAAAAGACAACAAAAAACGAACTTGTCAGTTTTAATAGCCTGTTAAAACAATTGTCAAGAATCGTTCAAAAGTGGCAACTTTAGTTTTCGACCTGAAAGAATTATCTGACTACTTCAAACTCTAGAAAACTTTAGAGCTTGAAATAGCTTTAGCAGAAAACATCCTTGCATCGCAATTGGACAGAGCAGGTCAAAAAAACGCCGGTTTGGAAATACTCAGTTGTTTTGAAAAAAAAATAGGAAAACTTAGGTACATTCTTTAAAATTCAGCCAGATATACAGTTATTGGATGCCGTTCTAATATAACCTGTTTTTGGAAAATCTAAACCAGTGATATTTTCTAGATCAACCTAGTTTGATATTTTCTCAAACTTCACACGTTAGTTTTACTCTATAGTTCAAGGAACCGTTTAAAACTCTTCGTTTATACTAAAAGAGAGTAAATCATCATTTTTACTTAGCCCGAAACCTCTGGTCATCATCATTTTTACTTAGCCCTCTCTAGGAAGAAACTCTTTTATTTGAGACTAGTAAAGCTGTAGTTTCAAATGAAACGACTGGCGAAACAACTCTATCCCTAGTTTAGTTAGTAATAAACGTATTCAAGCAAACAAAGAAATGAAGAAGAAAGGGAGGAAGGAAGGAAGGAAGGAAGAGAAGGGAGAACGAAGCTAGCAAGGAAGGAAGGAAAGAATGAAGAAAGGAAGGAAGGAAGGGAAGAAATGAGTAAGTAGACATACATTACGAAGATATTCTCAAGATGTGTTCTTACCTTGCGTTAGGATGGCTCAGGGTCCAATGGCAAAACTCTCCTTTCGCAAGAGATTTTGAAAACATTTTCATTTGCATTACGTGGGCAATAATTACAGCTGGCCTAATGGGATATCGATTTAATTCCAGGAGTCGGGAAAGAAGACACAAAATGACACTCTGACATTGTTTATTTTCAAGCTTTTTAATTAAATAGAAAAGACGGTTTGGGGTTCCTTTGATTCACCGGCGTGTTCTGAAGGTTTTCTTACACGTAGGTTTTGTTACATTTATCAAGGAGATGTCCTTTTCACTGTCTAGCGACTAAACTTTAAAATACGAAGAAAGACGGTGTCTATTGTTTTACTAAATAAAATTCATTTTTCCATTTTATTTTTAAGAGGATTTTTATACATTTATATTTTCTATTTAGTTTTTAATTTGTTTTTACCATTGTTAAACTTAATTTGTATTTAGTTCTGTTTACGCAGGTCTGTATTTGAAACCATTTTTAGCTAAATCAGTGAGTAGGACCCGCCTGGGTGATTATAACTTGTGAATAAAATAAATGATAAATTAATTATCAAAAGCGACGATTTGAAATTCACCTTATTCCAGTAAGTTCCCTGAAATTCCAGTAACGTTTTTCATTTAATGGAAAGCGTTGTGCTACTAAAGAATAAAATGGAATTTACTGCTACAAAATGCTGACGTTCAGTTTGCGATTATCCTTTTATTTATCACTGCTATTGTTTCTTCCCCAGCTGTGCAACTATACGCCAAACAACTTCCATCGATTAGATGCGTCGCGTGTTCTTTTGCTCTTTAGAAAAACAAAATAGGCAAATTAATAAGATTGTTTAACGAATTTATACGTGTGGTTTACATTAAAAACACGCGTATTGGCGTTTGCTAGATGTTACTGTCATCTCACCAGGTTTTTAATTGGTTTTTATCTTTAAGAAGATAGTGTATTTCATAACTGCCTAAAATCACATTAAACTGTGTAGACTTAAATTACTTATTTTAAGAAGATAAACGAACTCTTTACGAAACTTAGAAAAAACTGCAAGTAGAAACATCACGCTTTTCCTCAGTAATTGCATGCTTTCTTCTATCACTGAGGCACAACAATCTTGAGAACTTAATAAAATTGTTTCCATCAACAAATGTGTAAAATTAAAATCACTGCCATTCAATTATTACTTGTTCCTTTAACTTAACAAATTGTTTATATTCGGCACGACACTGACACTTCCAGACACAACAACGTCGAACCACTAGACTTAAGTAGATTTATAATTCATTCAGAGTTTGTGTTATTCCAAAATACTTAAGAACACACCAAGCCGTATAGAGTAGAGTGTTTCAATTTAAGTGCTTACTGAATCTCACAGTTGGACAAACTATTGAATGATTGGATCAACCACTTTTTCACAAGCTGGTAAGTAGTTTTAGCAGGTATCTCCCACTACTTTTTACACAAACAAACTTGTTTACATTCCTAACACATATACTGACGTTCCTAGACACCAGCACCGATACATCAGTTTTGAATTGATTTATAAATCATTTAATACTTTGTTTTCTTTCTATAAGAACGTCTAAAACGCTTCAAACAGTATAGAGTAAAGTAAGTTTAATGAAAAGTCTGTTGAACTTGCTGAAGACGACTCCTGGTTGGACAAGCAGCTGAAGCAGACAGAGGGATCACAGCAAACTGCTAAATAATTAACAAGGTTTTCCTTATCCTTTTTACAAAAACAAATTTGACAAGTTAATGAAATTTCATGCCGGATTGTTTACATACCAAACATACACACTGACGTTGCAAGACAAATTATCAATTTTTGGTTCATTTATAAACCGTTCAAGAGTTTGTGTCATTCTTCAATGCCCGAATACACGTCAAACTGTATATAGAGAAAGAGCACTTCAATTGAAATGGCCTAATGAATTGGATGAAGACGTCTCAAAGTTGGTTAAGCTACGGGATGGAGGGATCGAGCATACCCTCAACAAATTTAAATCAACAAGGGTTTCCTAATGAATCTTTTTTCAAAATAAATTTGACAAGTTAATGAGTATTTTTACAGATTTGTTTACATTACGAAAACTCATAGTAACGTTTCTAGACATACCATTCTCGAATCACAACTGAATTATTTAATTTTATGAAACTGTGTCATTATAAAATACCAAAAAAACACCACAAACTGTGTAAGTTGTAAGGCACTTCAATTTAAGTGGCTATTGAATTTGACGAAGACATCCCATATTTGAAGAAACTGCGGGTAGATAGAAGGATAGACAGAACATTCTATCTCCTAATACTATTAACAAAAACAAAATTTTGCTTGACAGCTTAATGAGATTTCTCAGAACCGTGAATGTGCACAACTGATTACCTAATGCACCTGTTTTACTTGAGTGCCCAATGTTTACATTCAAAGAGTCCAATAGCGTCTCTGGACGATAATGTCAAACTAACCATTGAGAAATAGTTCCGTTTCTCGACGTTAAAAGTCTGAAAAGCACATTTAGTTTTAGCACCAACAGCTCCGCACCATATTTCAGAATAGTTTAGAAACTAAAATTCTCATTTAGCACAAAATTTGTGAAAGAGGGAGCACTTTGACAGTGAGTTTACCAAAAATAAGAATGATCGGATATCCACACAACCACCATCCCACTCAGCTTTACTGTTACAAGATAAGCTATATTTAGCTAAACAACGCAATTTTGTATATCAAAACCGCCTTCAATAACTTCTCAACCAACACTATCGGCAGAAATACTCTTTCCTTTTCTAAATCGACCAACAGCTTTTAAAGGCTTGGCATTGCAATCAAAAATAGGTCTCACAATCAGTTAGAACTCATGACAACTAGATTTTGTTTAAAAGCTGCTAAATCTAAATTACTGGACAGTGTGTGCACACCACGACCAACTATGAACTGCTATCAACTCGTAAAGATGAAGCATGCATCAACTACCAAAATGTGCTCGATGGCCGCAATCAGAAGAACTGTTGACACTCGTTAGGGAAATGTATGAATTTAGGTGGCAGGAAAACTGCAACTAAGTAAAAAAATTTTGAGAAAAGCCCAATTGGGATAACGGAATGAGACAAGATATTTGAAAGGGACAATCAGCTGTATTACGTAGATGTTAACCAATTTTAAAAGGCCTAATTGGAAGTTTTATTTATTTCCAAAACAGCAGATTAGTTTGAAACTGATACAACGATTGATTATTGTGTTCAAGCAACAAAATCCTGAATTTGGGTTTTAACTATATCAAAACTATTAACACTACCATCAGTGCACTCTAAAAGTGAGCGTAGAAAGATAGAAAGTTCGCTAGATAAGTGGTATAAGAACTATTTGGGTCGCCCTGTAGTTTCAACGCGTGAAGGCTGTCTGATGGCAAGACAGTTAAAAAAGTAACTATGATACTTATAATCTTTAAACTGCCTTTGTTATTATATTAACCGTATAATATTCATAAGAAAAGGAGAATGAGTGCATGCGCAACGATATTAGGGCCTGAACCACGCTTCTGCCTAATGTACTTTTGAAAACGCATCGTTTTCACTTTATGAAAATGGAACAAAAGATTTGCATCCAAACTAGTGCCTTTGTATCGGTTTCTCTTTGTTTTCACCGATCCATACTAAAGCGTTTTTGAAAACGGTCAAGCAAGCGCGAGCAAGACATTTTTGTTACCACTACCAGTGCTCAAAAAATGTTGTTTACTTCGAAAATTTGCTCGATTTAGTTGTTGTATAACTAATAAACGAGTTGTCAAAGGTTTTCGGCAGCTTTCAGTTAAACCTTGCTCTGTAAACTTCCTAAAAGGTTTGACATTAAAAGAAATTATTTTCCCAATTGCATCACCATGACGACAGCGTACAGTCATTCTTCGAATGCGAGGTTCCTCGAATGGGAGGAAATATTTGTCTTCAGTTGTAAAAATCGCGGCGCTTGAGAACTCTGAGAAATTTTCCTTTAGCAATAAATAAACGTCTTGGGTGGCGTATTTTTCTGACAGAAGAACAATGCGAAACCTTACTTGTAGGACAAACGTGATTTAATAAACGTTTCTGAGAAATTTGAAGTAAAAGTTCACATGTTGTTGATTTATTTTCCATTTTGCCTTTCCACCGCTTGTAAATGCTGTGTATGAAAACAATAAACAAAATGCCATTGCATACTTTGAAGTACTTTGTTCAACTTCTAATTCCTATATTTTTCTTCAAAATATATCCATACCAAACCATAAAATATTCATTGCTTGGCGAGCACATGAGTCCTCAAATCCGAGCAAAAATGACATCGTGAATGGCTACGGCCGGGTGCGCACGTCTTCGATGGCATCATTTTCCCGCTTCTTTTGGGCGCACGCACCAAAGAAAGATTTAATTTGTAAGTTAATACAACATTTTCGTGTGCTGATCTGGTAGTCGCAATCTGGTAAGTAAAGCATTTCATTGTCCGGTACTGTTTGAAACGTGTATCGGTACAATTACTTTCTCAGTAAAACTTGCTACAGACATTTGCGAAAACACAACTGGCAGAAATGGAGTGCGTTTGTCCCTAGTTTTACATAAATGTGGCGGTTGTTTCTATCTTCATTTATCTCATAATTTATGTCGCCACTTCGTGTAGTATGATGGTCGGCCATCTTGGATTATATTGTTGATGTTTAGTTCAGTTCTTGTGATTATATTGGCCGCCAGACTTATATAACTAAGTTAAATGCTAAAAATTAGTTAATCAGAGTGTCTTGACAACATGCTAAAAAAGCCGTGAAATGCTTCCTCGCATTCGAGGAAATTCCTCTCATTCGAGGGATTTTTTGTCCCAAAACAACTCAACCTTACTCAAAGACCTTCGCAGGGAAAAAGTCAAAATTAAGTTTCGACGTAGTACTCATCGAAATTCTTGTTTTGATTTAGTTAGACGTACCTGATAGTTAATTTCCTGTAGGAAAACAAAGCTCGAAAATTTTTTTGCTCGCATTCGGAGTGACTGTATTTGAAAAGCTCCGATTTTGTGCAACCACATTAAAACGTTTCGATGCAAATTCAGATGTCTCCGGATTCAGAAGCGTTTTCTTTTCAGTTGTCTCCGTTTCCGAAAACGAAGACCTAGGCCTCTGTTTCCGATCGTTGCAGTGTGATCGCGAGGTGAAAACGTATAGAAAACTATGCGTTTTCAAATGAAATCACATTAGTGTGGTTGAGGCCTAAGAAGCAAGAAGCTAGAAGAGTAGAGAAAATATCAACATCAGTTTTTATTTTACACAAACATCTTTTCAGAGAGACTTCTACATTGTTATTTTTAAACTAAGTTATTAGTTTTGATTTTTAATTATAAGTTGTTGTGTTGTAATATGTAGTAATATATAGTTACATTACTTTAGTGAAAAGTTCGTTGTAAAACTGGGACATAAAAAGTTACCCATAGAATGAAACTATATATCTCTTTCGAATCTGTTAGAAAAGGCTATCGATGCGAACAAAGTATCAAAATATATTGGTTGCATTTTGGTGAAATTCTTTACAAGTGTTTATTTTACACAAACATCTTTTCAGAGAGACTTCTACATTGTTATTTTTAAACTAAGTTATTAGTTCTGATTTTTAGTTATTAGTTGTTGTGTCGTAATATATAGTTACATGACTTTAGTGAAAAGTTTGTTGTAAAACTGGGACATAAAAAGTTGCCCATAGAATGGAACTATATATCTGTTTCGAATCTTTTGGAAAGAGGCTATCGATGCGAACAAAGTATCAAAATATATCGGTTGCATTTTGGTGAAATTCTTTACAAGAGTGAAATCAAAAAGAAATACCCTTAATTTCATATTTTGGACATATATGTCTTTCTTTAAAACCAGTTAGTCTCAATTAAAATGCTTGAATTCTTACCGATGCACTAACCGGCATCCGAACTGCATGGATTTCGAACATGTTAGCCGTTAAGCTGGGGACACACGAGGCGGTTTTATTCGCCAACCGCAGCGAATTTTTTCGCCTGCGAAATTAGCAAGCGAATTTCGTCAGTAATCGCTCGTATCTGACATGCTAGATACCAGCGATTTTATACGCCAGTCGCAGCGATCAGCGAAATTGGCTATCGCAGTAGGTGACAGACCTGGCGAATTTCGCCAATCGCTTCGATCGGCGTAAAAAATCGCCTCGTGTGTCCCTGGCTTTAGTGGAAACATCAAAATCTCTTGTCATGAAAATATGTTGAGCGAGCAAGGCTGGCATTTTGAAACTTGGTAATGGATGACAGTAGTTTGATAGTCTGTTGCTAGATTTGAGAGGCATTTTAACACGTTTGGATTGTAACGAGATTTTTAGAGCAATCAAGCAGTGAACAACAACGAAGATCTGGATCTTTTTAGTATTTACTACACTTTCTTCCTTAGTTGCGAGTAGATTTTTACCACAGATTCACGTTTATATCACTCTATAAAGGAAGTATCGAAAAAATCAGTCGGAAAATACCATTTGCAGGTCCAATCCCCCCAATGCCGCATTAGTTTTTAGTTAAGTTATATCCGTTTTGCCACAGCTTAGCGATGTTTATATCCAAAAGGCTAGTCAAATTTTCATCCAAACAGTGACATCAAACTATCAGTTCTAATTTGAATTTAGTATTTTAATAGTTGGGCTCATTTTATAAAACCTAAAACGACATTAGATTTACACACTATACAAAAGCACCCCATTCTAAGGTTGCCATTGAAAATGACAAACTCGAAACATAACATGTGAACACATCTGCTGATGAAAGAATGAAAAACTCTTTGCGGAAGCGACTGGTAAAAATCTAATATGATTCGAATGGCCGCCTTCTAAATCCTGTCGAGAAATGAAGACTTCAAAATTAGTTTAGATGTCTGTACAAAGCTGAATATATTAGCCTGCAATACTTGTTTCTTTTAACTGACTGGCGTTTACATTCCAAGAGGCGAATGGCGTTTCTACACATGGATTGCACTACCTACACACTACACTATGCTTCGGTCTCTCCCAAATCCTGTATAGCACATTAAACAACCAAGCTATAAGCTTACTATGCAATACTTTGTGTTTTTTCTTAAAATTTCGGGAGAAGTGATCAACTTCTTCAGCCAGCGTGGAAATGTATAAATGATCAATTGTCGACACCAAGTGCCATCTGCTAGCTCTCTTAACAACGTTAACTAAAAAGAATCATATACTTAAGGTTACCG
>JAOBRG010380895.1:0-21160 GCA_027574985.1 Umimayanthus nakama | reverse complement strand
ATCGTCTTAATAAACATTTTTGTAAATCTTTTCAAGTCAGTCTATTTCATTCATTCATTCATTCATTCATTCATTCACCAAAGCATTAACTAGCGAATTTATGATTAGTTAGCTATCAACTCAATCTTCAATCGCCTACCATGGCGGGGTAAACAGCTGTGCGAAGTAGGGCTGTAGATCCAAGAATACTTCTTCAAGAAGGTACACGCACCTACAGAGAGACAGAAAGAGCGTGAACTGTTTGTCTTGGTAAACTATATACAACAAAACAACACATGGTCTTACTCAGGCCTTGCCCTTTGCTTCATAATCAGCAAACTGAAGCAGTGTATACTTCGACCTGTCTTGTTTACTAAATTAATTTGTACAACAATTGGAAAGGAAGCAAGAACTAACTTACATGAAATGAGTTCACGCAAATCCAATATAATTGTCTGGACGAGGAAATCGCCGGTAATTATTTGGTAAATGTTCTTATCGCATGTCTTAAGCTTAAAAAATTTCCGGTTTCTGTTAGTATATATAGCTCCGTTTTGAAGTAAGAGAGAAAAGAAAAACAAACTTTTTGCTTCATGAATGAAAAAAGGGAAAAAAATCAGCAATTGACCTGGTTTCTGCTGTGTCAACGGCCGATACGCCCCTAACTAATAACTGCGTTTTACCGTTCACCTTGAGCTGTGTTTTCAGTTTTTCGTACGTAACTCCGTTAATACACATCGGATACCCACAAACCTATGCATCAATGGAAAGCTTATAAAATTATCTAAATGATGGTGAATAAATCGTTTAAAAGGTTTGGCTTGTAAACGAATGCGAGCATCATAATTCCAACCTTTTTATTTTACTTCTAGACGTCAATGCGGCTGTCAGTTTTAATTTCGACCATTTTTAGTTTCTTTATGAGATTTAACACAATTTTTACTCTAATTTCGTCCTGGCGATTTTTCATTGAATGCGTAATTAATTTTCTACAGGTATTTGAAGAAAATTCCTTATTTGCACCGTACAAAACTGCCCTGATTGAGCCATGAACAATGATTGGAGTGGAATTTCAAAATTCGCCAGGACGGTTTACATCTTCAGCTATTGTTTTACGAACTTGCCAAATTTAACGGTATGGGGTTAAAAATTGGGGGAGCATTGATCCTTTGCGTTGTTGCAGTTTTAGCCAAAACATGTCTCCTAAAGTTCGCCGCACGTCATACAATTTCATTTAACAATTCTCGTTCGTCATATCTCGCAAACTATTAGACGTATTGAAAAACATTTTTTTATACTAGAAGTTCTTTTAATGCATATTTATTTTCTGCGAAAACCTTAATTTCGAAATTTTGAACCGTTCCAATGTGAACGGTAGCCTAAAGTATCGCAGGCTAAACTTGATCTCGCGTAACGCATGTGCGAATAAGTGCGACAAGAAAGATAAAAGAGCAAAAAACCTCAACTCGGCCCGAGTAACAACAAAGGAGCTCGTCTTATCTCGCCGCAATTTTGGTGCTTACTTGTTTTTCTTTTGCTACTAAGGTAATTCTCAAGCAATCACCATGAACAAAAAACAAAACTGACACAAACCAAGTGCTGTCACATACACTTCTCGTCCGATCTGTTGAAAGCAGTCCAATATACTTTTGAAAATCTGTTGTCGTTCTTCACCAAACGTTCCCTTGCCGAGTTCTGCAATTAGCCTTTCCTAGAAAGAGAAAAACACAGTTTTTAACAATTACCTTCTAGTATTCAGCCTTCCACAATGCAGAGCTTAATTAACAGAACCTAAGAAAACGTACCGTTGGATTCCGTTGGGAAGGGGGGAGGGAGAGGGCTGTAGTGGACTAGTTTGAAAAAATAGTTGAATAATTGACCTACGCAGGAAAAATCCCACAGCGATTTAACACCGGTGCGCACAGCGTTGTGACAACGAAAACAAACGCAGCGTTGTGACAGCAGTGGAAGTGACGGTGTTGAGATAGCGATGTGCACATTAGTGTGACAGGGATAGCAACTGACATGGTGCCGTGAAAGCAACCGCATCAGTTGCCACTACTTTCACAAGGATGTGCACATCGCTGTTACACTCACGTAAACATCGCTGTCACAGCGTTGTCAGTGCATCCGCTCACACCACTTTCAGTTGTCACTGATGTCACACTACTGTGCACAGTAATGTTACAGTGTTGTCATTGTCATCGTTGGTGCACCGTTGTCAGTTTACATCCCTGACACACTAATGTTACTGCAATCGCTGTCACAGTGCTATCAAGGCCACTGCTGTCACAGCACTGTTAAGAACACCGCTGTCACAGAACTGTCGCTACCACCGATGTCACTGACTAGTGGCAACTGTTACCACTGTGTCATTAGTGTGGACAGCAGTGTGACGGTAATGTAAACCACAACTGCTGTACCAGCGCTGTGGGATTTCTCCTGTGTAGATGAAGAAACGAATTTGTACGCCTCAGAAATTACCCTGATAAGCTAAAATGCGCCGGGGGTTGACAAACATTTTGAGCTTTTTCCCCCTCTCATCGTTTTTCCTGAAATCATGATCACCAAGCGTACCTTGTCTACAGCTTGTATTAATTACACTTGTATAAGTAAATGCTAAAACTGATAAAAAGACTTAGGTTTTGTCTTCCACTTGCAAAATGAAAGCAAAACACTAAAACTCAGTGGAAAATTTCCAGCCTTTCTAGGTGCATCACGCCTATTTGCACTTCACTGTGTTCATGGCCTCACGCAGTGCATCTGTATAATCTCTTACCTGCATTTGAACAGCAAAATTTATCGACGCATGGCAGTTGTTTGCAATGGCGATCTGCAAAATAAATGGGAAATACACAAGTTTTGTCTCCATTACTACAGACACTCAAATAGTAATCTTCCAATTGTACCTTTGTTCTTTTATCCAAGGTTTGTGTCTAGAAAGCTCTACACAAGTCTAGAGTTATCCAGGTTGGCAGACAAATTAACTATGTGAATAAAAGGAGCTAGATGACGATAGATAAAGTAAACCAAAACTACATCTACTGTCACAACTCAAATTAGGCAACAAAATATCTCTAATGGATTTCCAGTTGAAGCACAAATTTGTTTTGAGGTGATACATTACAATCAGCACCGTTTCAACAAGAATCAAAAATACCTTGTGCAACAAACAGTAAAAGTGATTTAGCGTAGCAACAATATCTAGATTGGCGTGCTCAGCAACTATCACGAAAGGGGGGAGGGGTTCGAAATCAGGGACAAGGAGAGAGTTTCACTTCAATTTTCTAAGACTATTTCATAAACTTTGTGTTTAACTTAGGAGTTTAAGAGGAGATTAAACACCCTTACAAAACCCCCTCTCTAGACTACGCCGCAACTTACTTCGAAAACTTATCAGAAACACAGACTTCTAAAAGATATTCAACTTATACTCACCATGTATTCAACAAATCTCTGCGGTTGACTTCTATCCTCAAAGTGTTTAGATTTGTAGCCACGAACAGCACCTTACAAAGTACATTATTAAACATTGTCATGAAATTGATGGCACTTCACGAAAGATGATACCTCAGCACGCACAAAAATCCGTTACCATAATTTTTGAGATTAAAAACACCTACTTCTATACTCTCTTTGAAAACTTTGCATTTCCTCCAGGCAATTATCCAAGATCTAAAGAAAGTAGAAAAAAACCCGATGTTTATGAATTCGTGAGTTTCCTCTTACTACAACAACAATACAAAGAAAGCAAGAGGAAGTGAAAGTGAGGTGAGTAGGCAAACGTAACGCACACAGTTTAACCCAAGAAATCCTAATGACAGGTAAAATGAACTATAGGCGAATCGTTCCTCGCATCATTGTTTACGTTTTGCTTCTTTGGCATACGCACTTACCTGGGGAAATTCCGCTAGATAAGAACTGAACTCAAAAATTTAAGGCACTTATCTTAATAAAGGAAAATGTAAACAGTGAAGTCAAGAAAGATGCGCTTATAACTTCATTCCTTTTACTAGCCATACTATTAACACACTATAGCAATACTTCACGTAACTAGCCTCAGAGTTCAAGAACCATTAATTTGTGCGTCTTTCACTGCATCTTAGCTCATCCATTCACAGATACACGAGCAACTAAAGTAGCTTATATTGGACAAACTTCCCTTGGGTAGCAGGGAGCGGTTACTGTAGTTATTGTGTCCATGCCAAGACCACAAGGTGAAATAACCAAGCAAACCAAAAACCTCTTGAATTCATAACTTGTCACTGCACTAGTGCTCAAGACTACACTAATAGGGCGTGTTCGATTGACTCTATTCCGGAATAGGAATAGACAGAATAAAAACTTTGTTCAATCTTTTCCTACAATTCCTGCCAAGTTAGAAGAAAAACACAACTGAGTTGTTTATCTTACCCGAGTTATTACTTTTAACTGGATATAAGATTGTTATGCGAATCAGGGGATGATTTTGAAATTTTATTCGTATTCCGGAATAAACGGAATAGGGTCAATCGAATGCACACTAAGTGTTTTCAATACTATTCGTACCGAATTATCTTTAGAATTTTCAAAGTATTTGTTAATCTTTATCAACTACGCACCAAGTCACAATCATTCAAATTTTAAAAAAATGAAACCGAGATGTCGGCGATTATGATGTACTTAATCCTGAAACTTAACTTAACGTAATGCTCCCCCTCAATTCGTTCTTTGGATATTAAACAAACTTAGGATTGCAGAAAGTTGAGATATAAACTTCACCTTCAAGGTCAAATCTTCTCCAGTACGGGCAGCTACTTGAATCTGAAATAAAGTTACTCTGTATTAATAATAACCGTGTTGGTGGACTGAGTGACTGAGACCGGTCAGTTAAATGTTTATTGATACAACTGATTGCATGACAAAGGCACTACTAACGAAATGACCAAAAACGTGAGAAGATGAATAAATCAACAACAGTTACGTAATTTGAGACTACTGCTGGTGAGTTAATTGAATAAGTACTTGTTAAATGGTTTCATTATCAGCAATCTATTCATTAAATTAATTAATTAATTAATTAATTAATTAATAGATTGATGCACGCATGCACGAATTAAACAATGAATAAACTGAATATACATATAAATAATTGATTGGCAAATCAAGTGATTGAATGGAAACTAACTGCCTGATTGGGGCCAAAATACTCATCGATCTTTTATTAGTCGTCCTTCTATCCATCTGGACGTCTGCCACTCTGTCCGTCTGTCTGTAAGGGCCCGTTTACATGAACCCGGGTCAGGTCTCCAGCCCTTGTCCAACCTTTTCCAGTCAAACGTTTTTACAGTTACAAGCGTTTGACTGTAAAAGCGTAGACCCGGGCTGGGGACCTGACCCGGGTTGGCAGCCAACCCATGCAGGTTCATGTAAACGGGCCTTAAGTCAGCCAGCCAGTCAGGCAGGCAGACCTTCCATCCCTTTATTTGTCTATCCATGTGTCCGTTTAGCCATCGGCCCATTACTCAGTAAGTCTGACAGTCCATCTGTCTGTCCGTTCGTTAGTCAGTCAGTCAATCCGACCATATGTCAGTCTGTTTGACCATCTGTCTGTCTGTCTTGCCGATTTGTTTTTTTTGCTTATTTGCCAGCCTGCCTGTCTGCCTGTCTGCTTGTCGATTCTTTGTTTCTCTGTCTGTGGCCTCTTTTTCCCTGTTCCGTAATCTACAGGACTGTAAGCGTGTAAACAGTACTTGGAACCAGTCTCCACAATTTAGAGCACCTCAGTTCAGACTATAAGGAATTCGTGAGACAAGGCAATTTGATAATTGCATCTTAAGCACAGTCGAAGATTTTAAAATACTTACATTTTGGTCGACCATCTGAAAGAGGAACACGGGAAGAGAAGTATTGTAGAACCCTTCTACATCAGTCTCAGGTAAAGAGTCGTTGTGCCAGTCCTGGAAAAAAGGATCGAATACAGCTATCACCAAACAACGTGTTCAGTTTTATCACAGCGCAACTTACAATGCATAATGAATGAAGAGTACGACCACCTGCGATAACCATATGTCAAAGAAGAAAAATCGAACTGGAGTTATATATCTGTAAAACATATAGTGTATAAACAGCATAGGATTGTGGACGATTATTTTTAGTGGTGTTTTGCAAATTTAGGCCATCTTGACACCTTCAAAATTGATATTTTGCAATTAAATTTTTGTTCATTAATTTGGGGCTGAGAGCAACGATTAAGAAATCAGTGAAGCGGAGAATCGGAAAAATTCGCTCCACAAAGGCCAACCAAAAGTGTGAATGGTCTGACCGAAATACCGGGGGTGTTTGCAGACGCACAGATAAACGTTAACAGAAAAGAATAAGTACAGTACAGGTAATAAAAACGATTTTATTGATTAAACCAACATCTATTTGCCCTTCTCCCTCCCCTGCGGCCACTATCACTCACATTCCCTACCCTCCCCTTCTTTTCTTCTCTTATCTCCCCTATATCTCCCTCCCCTTCCCTCCCCTCCCCCTCCCCAAAGCTGCAAGTGAGGTGACGAGCAACAGGGACTACATGTGCAACGCCGCTCGGTGTTGCTCACCAACACACCTGCAACTTTGACGCTCGTTCATTCATTTTTTTCTCGATTCTGAAGAAAAGGAAAAAAGACTGCTGCACAGTCTGTCGGAAGTTGCTATGTACAACAAATTACGAGGTTAATTCCTGAATATTCGTACGGTCCACTTCTGATCTCTTCTTTCCCGGTTCTCCGCTCTTCCGTGGCGTCTTCCTCTCTGCTTCAGTTTAGTGGCTGTTCATACTAGAAACCTTCAAGCAGATGACGTACCTTCATGTCTGTCTCTATCATTTTGTTCATCCAGCCCCTCGTGTCACTTGTCGTCGTGCTGATGTAGCTATAACAAGAGTCACATGTTAACAAACTCCCTTATCTTGCAGCCAAAGGATGTTTAAAGGATTGTCAATGATATCTTGTAACATGTTGAATATATCCATTGACGGGTCTTTTGGAAAGGTACTATGACAAGGGTACAAACTTCTCCCAGACTCGTACCCAGTCGCTTTTAGGTGGCGGAAGAGAGGAGACGCAGAGGGTTTTGGGAAGGAAATGAGGGGTGCGCAAAGGGTTTTAAGAAGGACGAACTCGAGGAAGTCCTCTTGGACTGGGTACGAGTCTAAACATCTCCTAAAGCGAGCAAACATTGGTTCTCAAGAATTGTGTTTTCGAGAAATTAAATCAGAACTCTGCAAATCCATGTTCTAAATCTAAATGTTTTTCAAAACTAGTCTTCCAGCATAGTATTTTATGCTTAGCTTAACCTTTGGCTGCTTTCAATCCGTGGATCTTTCTAGTTCGTCCAGTCAATGTTCAAATGATCGTATCAGCTATCGGACCCGGTTCTATAGCGTGATCAACAAGGGATGAAAAGCACCCGGCGTGATCAACAAGGGATGAAAAGGTGTTTTTCCGCTGTTAGGTCGGGTTTACATGATTCAGGCGATGCGCTCTGCAGAGCAATCCTTGTCTGATGGGTGATAACTGCTCGGTTCTGTCATTCCAACTGGTAAAGATGGGCCCGGAGATATGACGGGAAAAAAACGACGGGAACGAAAAGCGTGCTAAGTTATTCTTACGTTTCTACCAATTCTTGATGAACAGACTGCGACAACAGTGGCTCAAGAAACTGGATGTCGATCTCGAGTTCAGGGTGCATCATCAGATCTTTACCCCTGTAAAGAGAAACATTAGATTGGATAAAATGCCGAGACTCAGCGAGGCCGTTGTCGGTTTCATGAACGCGAGGAGGCAATGAGTCAAACTCAAAGGTTTATATAATATCGTTAACTGAGAGATCTAGAAATGTATGTGTTATAAAGAACACAATTATTGGTCAGTAAAAAGGCTAAACTCTACCCCTGTTATTCCTAACGCTAGACGGGTCTAGGCTTACAGTTTTATTCCTAATGAATCGTGTTCTAAGTTCACGGTCCAAGACTCTGTCTTAAACTTAATCATACCCCTAACCTTAACCTCAATGAGTCCTAAGTCATATTGTAAACTAAGATTCAAAACCCAGGATTAAACCTAACGCCAACACTAGTCCTAGACGGATCTTTAACCTTAATGAGTCTAAAGTCGTCTTCTAATCTATGGGTTCAAATATTAGCCTCAAAAACCTACACAGCACTTATCGTTATCCTACAGTAACCCCTATTCTTAATCTTAACGAGTCCAAAGTCAATATAACTCGTGGATCCAAAATCTAACCTCAAACCTCATCCTAACCTATCCTTGACCTTTATGATTTCAGAGTTATGCCGTGTAATTTGCGAATTCAAAATCGATCCTTAAAACCTGGTTAATTGTAGTTTTAGCCGATCCTGAACTTATACAGTTAAAAAAATGGTGCAATTTCAAACCTCTAACAGTTTTTCAATATACTGTAATACTGTACGGAATGATTTGGAATAATAGTATCGAAATCACTCTAAAACATATAATCATATTAAATTCTTTTACTAATAGCGAAACACCACAATTAATGCAACGCTACGGGTATTGCTCATTCGGTTTTTACTGCCTTTCTTGAACGGCTAAAAAACAAATTTGAAACTGAGAAATATATTGCTTATAACTCAAATACTTCTGAAAAGTTTTCTAAAAAGTGGTGCAGGATGAAACTAGTTTATTTATTACTACTAGCTTTACTATAATACGACAATAAAGTTGGAAAAAAAAGGATAAAGTATAAACTTAGCCTATTCCAGGCCTTATCCTTGTCGCTAATGAGTCAAAAATCACATTGTAACTTGACAACTATAAAGCTGATCCTACCCTTCATCTTAGCCATCATCTTAACCCTATTTTTAACATCATCATTCATCATCATCATTATCATCATCATCATTATCATCATCATCGACATCATCATAAAAAAATAATAATAATGATAACAACAATAATTATGATTATTATAATTAGAAGTACTTTATTTAACCTGATAAAACCAATAGGTTGATTATAAAAAGGGCTGTATCAAAGTAAGTATTAAAAGATTTCAAATTTTTAAAAACGACAAAAAAATGTTTAAAAGTTTGAAAAAATTAGGATCGAAAAACGAGTTGGTGCTCAAGTGTAGATGTGTTCGTTCTTATCTAAATTAAGAAAAAAAAATAAAAACTTTGTTTTGAAGACTGTGCAGAGATTTTATTTCGCGGAGTTATCTATTAGCGTTCATCAATTCATGGGACTCATAAACCAACGGTCAACCTACAGAACCCTTCTTGAGTATCCACACATACCCGTATTCTTTGATCCACATCAATATGCTAACACATCCATTGGAGTCCAGCCTCTGCTCGCACACAATCTTTTCAAGCTAACAAAAGAGAGTAGCCACTATATGACAAACTTAAAGCTCTTTACAATAAAGCATTGATTCACTGAAAAAGAAAATGAACGACCGCCACGCCTTTTCAAACTCGAACCCAGAGTTGTTCAAATTCAAGGAATTCGCTAGTTTACGCGTGAAAACGCCTGAAGATGAAGAAAATGTCAAAGGCAACTTGATTTTAAATTCTTAAGATGTCGTAAGCTCTCTCTATAAGATAGTGCAGGTAATACTATAAGCGAGTTTTGGTTCAAACTTAAGGAAAACAGACAAAGTTAACTGAGTTGGCGAGCGTATGAGGTACATGTACCGGGTAGTTAACCTTGGGGAGATCTTGTGATACACACAGTAGATTGAGGCAGATTAACCTGCTAGAAAAGATCTTGTAATGTATGATGGTGCGTTTATGAGGTAGCTTACCATACTGGACAGGGCAAAAGATCTTGTAATGTACAATGGTGCGTTTATGAGGTAGCTTACCATACTGGACAGGGCCTTGTGGTACATCTTGACGTATTCATCAAATATGTTGTAACTTGGCGGGAAACAGGGTTGACAAAGAGTCTAAGTGGAAAAACAAAAATTGTTTTTACTTTAATGCTCACAAAATGTACTTTATTAAATAGTAATACTTAAGTTAATCAAAGTTTTGGCGATATCTATTTTAGCACTTCAACTTACCACAATTAGACCACTACATATGCTTAGCATGCAGTGCTCAGCGCCGGACAAAGCTTACTTGTAACCCCTTCATTTACGTATTCAGTTATCTACGGCAATTTGCCATCTTAATATCCCACGACCAGCTCCCATCTGGCCTCGTAGCTCAGTTGGTAGAGCAACGCTGATCTGTTCCGGACGTTAAGGGTTTGAACCCCATCGGGTCAGCGATTTTATTATTTCTCCGTGTGGGCTCATTTCCTTACTAGGATTATCGCTCAGAAGGTATTATTTGGGAGATTTATTGGAGCAATTCAACTTACCACATTCAAACAACTAAATTAGTTATATAAAATAAAGTTTGGTTGCTAAGCAAGGTTGGCCTTATTTATCTACTGCGTCGGGTATCAACAAAGGAGCGGAGATTCGTTATATACCAAGCGCACGTCAGGTGTTAGTCTAACGTCGGGTGTTCAGGAATGCTTTGCAGCAACACCAGATGTTAACACTTTCTGTCCTTAGACGATCAAATGTGTTCGTATATTTTCATTACCTATCTACGCACATTTCTCATAAATAGATTTTGGAGAATTTTGTACATTATCTCAGAAAGTTTAGAACGGACGATCAATGCCTTTGTTCTCACAACCAACCATGCAACAACACTTTGTAACCATACACTCAGATAAAATGTGTATTTAACACATATTATAATATGTGTTAAATAAGTGGGTGAGTGGGTTCTATCTTATCCTCGGAAATAAAGTCAGACGTTAAAGCTAGAACAGTTACGTCCAAGTACTGACCAATTTCCTTATTCAGTTTTTAATAAAATAACGACAACGTTTGACGTTAAACATTAGGAAACTCTACGCAGTAACGTAAGGCGTTAAATAATACGAAATTATATCCGAAATTAAACATAAAAAACCCGGACACTAATTATTAGAGAACACTATGCATAACGTCAGAAGTTAAACATCAGGGAACCAAAGCAACAACATTAAACATAAGGAAACCTGTAAAAACGTTTTACACAACTGGTCCCTAGCTTATGACATACCACAACAACCGGATTTTCGCGCATATTTCGAGAAAAGTGCTGGTTAACTTTAAAGTCCTCCAAGATAGCAATCGATCATTTTTCACTTCAAATTACTTATTAAGTGACAACCAAATATATTCGTTATGTAATTACTTCAGGCCTTTACTCAAGGTCCTGAAAATTTTAAGTTGGCAAGTCAAGTGCATGGTTAAGTTTTAAAGTTCATTATACGAAGTACCATATTCCAAAGTGAATAGATACTTTACCTTACCAGCATTAAAACCATCTAGATAAGACTTATGAGGTAAAGAAGTATCGTACATAGCGCTGTAACCCAAAGTGAACACTACAATGGATAGATTACCTTACACACAGTGAGATCATCCAAGACTCGCAGTCTCGTCCTTTCTAGATGTTTCACCAGCCACATTTTGTCAGTCAGACGATCCTCAAATCCCATCTCAAGACTCTCAAACCTTAAATAAAACCGTTTGAGTAAGCGGATACAAGAACGCACCTAGCGATAGTCGACTTTGTGTCTGTGATGGGGTAACAAGAATTCTGAAACGAATTCGCAATACTGAGCCATGAACGAAAATTGAACCTGAACTTTCCTCAATGAACCCAAATTCAAACCAACGTGATCGATTCAAATCGTCCGTCTCTAATAAAAACCTGGTTTAGTCTGATCTGAACATAGGTTTATCTTCTGTATTTCTTGCCGTAAGGTTTGAGGCAAACCGGACTATTCGAGCGGAACTTTTTAGTAAGATCAACTTTTTTGTATACCTAAACAGAAAGGGCCTGTCAAAACTAAAAGACAAAAGCAAATTTCAGCATCTGTAAGTATAAATCCAACAATCAAGTAGTTTTCATTGTTAGGTGAGGTTAAACATGCTGTACTCACCGTGTTAAAACGGCTCTTCTACCGCGTTAAACTGCTCTACCGTGTGTGACCAACATTACTGGGGAAAAATCTGCCGTTGTGTACTTCCATAGAAACATCAAAACGAACAGTAGAACTTATCGTGACAAGTACCGAGCTAGTGAGCGGAGTTTTTGAAATGTCCAGGTAAAACAATCAATCGCGTAACAGATTTTAACAGATTCATGGAATTTGGTGCCAGTCTTTTGAATATACCGAGCCGTTTAACATAATTACTGGTTTATGTGTGAAATCTCACGACGAAGTCAACGCGGTGATATTTACCATAGCAATTCGCTTTTTCGGAACATGTGTAACCTTAGCTATTAAAGAAATAGTTTTCATATAACAGGTAATTAGGGCCTGTTTACATGGAGGTGTGGGACCCCGGGTGAGTGAGGTAACGCCCCTGGCCATGGTCAAAAACGAGCTCGCCTTTACATGTGTATGCAATCTTTGGATGCTAACGCGTGACAAGTTTTCATCCGTAGATGTTTCGATGTTTGCAAGATAATACTTGCCAAAATGTTAGCCAAGTTGATAATAGTGAGACACCGTGTTTGGAATTCCTGCGGGCTTCTTGGCCTCCGGAAACTCTGTTACCCTACCCCAACTAGGCGGGCTACTCAACCAGGGAAAATAACATTTTTTGTTATACGGCTGACTAACTGATTTCACGTGCTGTGATTGGTCAGTTAGGTCCGTAAGTAGCCGTACAGACCTCTAGCTCTTGATCACGTTTTAAAAACCGGAATAACCAAAGCCATATAATAAACATCTTACTAGCCTCGTTTGCTCGGTCTGTACGGCAGGTTATGGATCCACGTTTTTTCCCTCCTTGTTTTCATGGCCCGTGCACTTCGCGCTTGGGCCATATAAGGAAGGAAAAAACTCGGTCCATAACTTGCCACGTACGGATCTCGCACTCGGCTAATAAGAGGTATAATAAGGGCCGTACTCCATCTCTCATGTAAACGTGATTACGATACAAAGAGACTTACATGATCAACAGGGTTATCTCACCTACCGGTACCTGGGGTCCCCCACCACTAGGTAAACAGGCCCTACGTCTCTTTTTAAGAGCTAATTGTGTACAAACTCCATAAGAGTGCGTAATGCAAGAATGCACTGTGTAGGAAACAGCCTTTATTGATTTAACTGTGCATGCAAAATTCATCATCGACCTGCCTGTTAGCGACTGATTCTTCGATGACTTTGAAACATTTTGGTTTCCATTTCTTCGGCCTCCCAGGTAATCCAAAACCAGTTTTCTGCTTCTTCTCAGCAGCCCGCTTGTCAGCTCTAAAGACAGTTTCAAGTGTTTAACAAGTTCATCTCGACTATATTTTTTGACGAAACAGATAACGCCAGTTAGTACAGTTTCAAATCCAAATGCCAGCTCCTGACCAGTAAGTAAACAATATCACTGGTAAGTTGCTACAATTACAAAGTTCTACATGTGTTTATAAATACCAATGCCAGGTTAAAAAAAAAAATATGTCGGTTAGCATAATTTTCTCCCAACCTGTTTGGTTGGCAGGATTTTTTTTTCTTTTTGGAGAATCCGCATTTTAAGGTCTGAATGAAACTGCATAGTTTTTCTCTTGAAACGTTAACAATTTTGATTGGTCGAGCGAATTTCCGGGAACAAATAGCAATATCTCATAGCCAATGTGAACAAATTTCCCGGTCTTACTTAAGGTTAAAGGCGTGGTATTATTGTCCAGATTTTTTAAAAACTGGGTTTTTGTACTTCAAAATGAGAAATCAAAATAATGTTGTTGGTTTTGACTCGCTTAGCTAGTGCGCATTTACTTCTTGTTGTGGTAAGCTCTTCAATGAAAAGACTAATTGCCGCAAAACGCCGAAAATGCAAACAATCGCATGCATTCATTTGTCTTCTCTTACAAAATAACGGTCGAACAGAATTGTTCAGAGCTTCAGAATGTTTTCTCTTGTTACATCATTCAAAACACGATCAACGCGCTACGCGCGTACTTTCTGAACGTTTTTTCAGTTTTGAAGTACCTTGTTAAGATTTTTAAAAGGAGAAAAAATCATTTCAGATGCAACAAAATTAGTGTTGTCTGGCGTTCTCAGCAGCACATGAGTGCTTGCTTAACTTCGGGAAGAAATGTTTCTCCCAGCTTTTAACCTCAGGTAAAACTAGTTCCCTCGGGTGATCAAAAACTCTTGTTCAACAAAACATCAATCAACAAATATGTATGTTCATCGTGCCTAAAGACTGAAATAACCAAAAAAGTACCACAAACAAACGACACTTTATACTGATCTCTCCAAAGTTGTCTTTTAGACAAGGATTAACACAGAGCTTATGTGGTGTAACTTGTAGGATTCAGCCCAGACGGCCCAGTACCTTTCCTCCCTCTCAATAATCCTCAGTGCTGTCACCAGCTGGGCGGGGTCACTGCGGACCGTACTGAGAATTCGGCCCATCACGATCCACAGCTGCTTGCTTAGTGCTTCCTACAAACAATAACATTAAGTACATTATCTTCCCAGGTGTATGTGTATAACATCATGTAACATTAGATGACTGTTTAATCAGTGCCTCCTACATACTTGTAAAAACAATTGGTTTATTTATCGACCCCCGGCCTGTATGTAATACATGGAGTGCTTCAATTTGAACTACCTTAATTAAGAGAGACAATTGTCCTGTATCCAAAGACTTCACTTTCATTCTCTTGTGCGGCAGGAACTTGTTTAGTAACTCAGAAACGCACTGGAGAGTCATGAAATGCTATTTTCAAAATCAGTTGGCGGAATATTTATACTTTGTTGAGAACTAATACTGATTTAAATAAAAGTATAACGTCTACTAAAGTAGTGTCCGGATGTCTCGAACCTCTGGATAGACGAGAAAAAGTTCGAGTACACCCGAGTTTGGAATGCACGTAACCGAAATGCACAAAAGATCTAGGAACATGTCCCTCTTGTATGTTAAGTTTTACTACCTGTAGGCGTAAACGATATGATATATTAACTGTATATTGACCTAAAATATTTCGCCGCACCCACATTTTGAAGGATAAATCAATTACAGTATGACAACTAGGAACTTGCGAAATGATTCAACCAAAGCTAGCTGCTGATTTACGAATCTCGGAATGCTGCATTGCCTCCTTTCTGCTATAAACGTTTCATTCATTTCTTCTTAGTTTTTGAAAGTTTCAAAGTACAGTACTTCCAAGCTACTACATAAGCGCAAAAGACAAAGTGGCCAACTACATGTAATCTTGAAACAGGTGCAAAAAGTAAGTTCAAGTAACTGACGAAAAACTATTTAAAACTATACAAATACAAACTGTAGTTGACCGCGCAATCCCCCCCTAAAAAGGGGGTTTTGAAACAGTTACGAGAACTAGGACATGCTTTTCGTCATGCAATTAGAGCATGACCAACTATCATCACTGAATTAGCCGCTGTTGCCTTGGTAACAAACACAACAATCCAAGGTAGCTGCCGAACATTGCAAGTGATTTTGTTGTAGTTATTGAGAAAACAGCATTTATCTGCCTATGAAGTAGTTTATCTTCAAGTACTATGAAGTGGTGCAAAATAATAGATAGAACTATGAGATCTTAATAATTTTAATTAAAAATAACCCAGAAGCTTGAAAACAAACTCTTTTTTCTATCACTAAATTATTATGATGTCACCAAGGCAAGGCTGGCGTCACTTATAGGTATCAATAGCAGTGTGCTCATTATCAAAAACAGTTGTGCAAAAGCGTTTGGCAATTAGTCAAAGGGTAAAAACTTTCATGTTGGCCGAAAAACAGAGGGGCAGGTTATTCGTCCCCCCTCCCCCCCCCCAACACACACATACACTGACACAAACACACTCTAGTCAGTTTGAGGGTTAACGGAACAAGACTCACTTGCAAAACTTTCCAGTTGATAAACTTACTGTATGTACATGTAGAACCAACACTTACTGAGCATTTGTTGACATTTGCGAAGTATTCATACAGCGGCTGTAAAACAAAATGTGTTTTAACTAAACATGTTACGCGCATTTTCGAACTGAAACAAATACAACTTGTATTCTTGTCTACATTAGAACATACATGATTGTACAATGTGATACAATTGTATACATACTGTACAGTGTTGTACTATACATACACCTGCATCGCACATTTAAATTAGCCTGTATCTTAAACAGTCTAAGATCAAGACCCGGACAGACAATTATAGCAAAACAGTTTGCACGCTTTCTTTCAGTGCCTTAAAACTGTGGAAAGACCTTCCGTGCAACATCAAGTTGTGCTACTTAAGATTCATTTGTTTCAAAAACATTGTCTCTTAGTACCTTTTAACTTTAACTTTCCTTCTCTGAAAAGCAACTGATGATGATAAATTTATGTAGTTAAAGATGTAAACAGTACTGAACCCTTTAATCTGTGGAAGAAAGTGGCAAATATGGCAGCTTGATAGCTGAGCTTTTACATATTCAACACAGAAATTAACAGATTCCCTTTTTTCATGTTACTGCGTGTGATGTCTAACGTTACTATGATTTTTTTTTATTTCAATTTAGTTTGTGTTGTGTTATAAGAGGGAGGATGGTTCCATGAATGTATCAAATACATGCAAACTATGTGTTTCTCTATTGAGTTGTTCTGAAGCGTATTATGCAAAAAATATTTTACTTGTGCGGCAAAGTTTGAAGTTATCTTCTTGCCTGCCTTACTGTACCTCTTTTTAAGACATTAAAAACATTATTATTTTGTCAATAAACGTTTGATCATTCGCAACGCTGTAAAAGAGCCTTTCTAAGGTTAGCTTGGAAAACTGGTGCTCTGTTAACGTTCTGTTAGCCTCAGAACGCCGAATGAAGTGAGACCAAGAGGGTGATACCGATTCGCGCACAGCCAAATCACAGTTCTCAAAAATCGGCCACTCAAAGGACATGCTTCAAGGCTATGCTAAAGTGCAACTGACCAAGGAACCGTAATATCTATACTCTTATATTTCTAAATTTATGTGTGGGATCATGTTTACAACCTCCACCGCCCTGGCAACCCACCCAATTAAATTTAAGTCTCCGGGCTGTGAAATTTAAGACTGTTTTAACAAAATTCATTCGTGAATTCGACGACAATTTGACAGTCCAAATTAGAACTTTTCCTGACATCGGACAGCTCTGTAAATTTTGATACTAAAATCAGACTTTTTCAAAGTACTGCACTTGTGCAAGAACTCTCAAGTCTTATTCAAACGCTGCTAAAATGTACTAGCTCAGTTTAAATAATAAAACCAAGCACCATGTTACCTGCAGCTTTGTGCTGACAGTCTTATCAGTCATCGATCCCCCTGTATCTGCCTGGGACATCTTGTGCACTTCAAACAGCAACTCATCTCTTGTGGCCTCCAAGTCTGACAAACTGAACACAGTATATGCCATCATACATGTATACTGTTACTTGTTTTTGCTGGACCAACAAAGTTAATATTGCAAAACGAAAGGAACACGAAAAAACGTACCGCGAAATTTTGTGGCGCAAAATTTAGCAACTTAAAAAAAATAACGCAAAAACTAACGATTAGAAAATTTTAAGTGACCTACTGATATAAAAGCCTAACAGTCGCGTTCTTTTTCCTCATACTATAAGTAAAAACCGTGTTCATTTAAAACTTCATGAAAAATATGTAACTCCCCTTTCCTCGAAATATTCCTTTTCATGTTTGAAGTTTAATGACCACAAAAATACTGTAATTTATTAAAATGTAAACTTTAATCTAGGTTGGGATTTGATTATCTAAAAGAGTTAGGTCTACTAAAGGGGGGGGGGGGGCGGAATGATCCCACACATTGTACAATTTGTAGCACTGCCCGTGACGTTTTCTATAAGGGACCGTCACTGTAGCTTGGTACTGGTAGCCTCTCCAAAATCAACCTAGTTAGTAAAGACAGTCTGTTGACTTGTTAAACATTGTTTGCATCACGGTTTATCGAATCAATTGGCTAATTATCGCGAGAAAATCAACCTACATGTAGTTAGTTAAGACAGTCTGTTGACTTATTAACCATCGTTTGCGTCACAGATTTTAGATCAAATGCTAATTATTGCAAAAAAAGGACTACAAAAACAACCTAATTGATTGTACATATTAATGACCCTGAGCGCTGCGCTACGTCATAAAACTTGGAGGTGAGGTAGAACTTTATTACTTATAATAATCAATTTGAATAGGACATACGGCAATTTGACGTCATGATGGCGTCATAATGACGTCTTTTTCCCCAAAATCAGCGTTTTTTAGAATGTTCTTATTTTTGTGCCGAGAACTACCACAGCCAAAAACTCTTGATTAAAATACTTGATCAACACGTCGAAACAAACAAAAATTCAGAAATGAAAAAGTTCGGAAATTCAAAAATAAAATATTATAACGTCATTCACGACACTAGACTTTACACTTTGCCTTTTTATTTGCATGACGTCAGCAATGACGTCACAGATCGACAAAAAAAATCTGAGATACTTTTTTCGTAAAATAACAGTGTTCAAGGTTACCAAAATACTTGATCCCAAATGTCAGAATCCAACATTTAGCTAAACATGATATTCAAAATGTCTGTTGGATTAGGGTAAATGTCTGAAAAGTGTAGGGTTGAAGTAAAGAAGAAAGAAACACAAAGCCCTTGCCTGACAGACCACCCCCAATGTACAATGTAACTATATATTACCTTTTGTGGGCCAGCAGAAGTTTGCCCTCATTGATTTGCACATTGGTTCTGTCCACACATTCAGGAACAGTAAAGATGTGGTTCAAGTGTTCACAGGCTTTTGACAGCTACACATACAGAATAGACATTGAATTGACTTAAGTTATTGATTAGAATTAGTTACAAGTAACATGGTCTGTTAACATCACACATTACACCAATACATCAGAATAAATATTGGATCCACACCCAGCTTGAGCCTTCTGGACCCCACAAGAACTAACCCCAAGAAGATGTGTGTAGGGTGGAAGTGTGTGTGTGTGTGTTTGGGGGGTAATCAAATCAAGGCAAAATGAGTCTGTGATCGAATGTATATTTCAAATCTACACAAAGCCAATAAATTCTTGTCTTGTCTTGGTGGCATGGTGCCCAGGTAGCCAAATAGTGATTTCCCATTGTCAAATGTTATGTACACCAAACTTTGATGCAAGAAAACACTTTTACTTAGTAAACTAAAAGTGCCCCTTAACATCAGCTTACTATGTATACATGGCAATAACAGATTGGGGGTGAAAAGTATTCCCATGCTCAGGCTTAAAACTAGCCACCAAAAAGCCCTAAACTTGAGCTTGGATGGAGGTACAAAAACAATAGTATGAACTTCTTGTGCAATGTGCATGTGAGTATCCTTCCAGTGGACAACTCATGTCTTACTGCTCATAAATCATTCGAAGAACAACTTAACCTTTATTTCCCATTTTTAACTGAGTGTATTCTTACCTGTGATCTTACACAGTATTAACCCTTACATATTATAAAAAGATTTCCCTTATGATAAACAGTCGATCCGCCCACTAACCTGACTCTGTTTCGATTGCTGTGTTTTCACCTTTTCCAGCTTGTCTGACAATGTTGTGACATTTTTACACATATCATCTACCTCTCCCAAGCTAAAACAGAGATTGAATTACAGTACAAAACTGAGAAGTTTATGAAATATTTGAACCAAAAAAATTAATGCATGTTTGTCAAACAATTACAAACTTATACTACATGTTCACATAAGTAAGTGGAACAATTGGTTCAAGCACAAAACAATGTGATTATTAAGCATTAATAAATATTCTGGATTGAGGTTTCCACACCCTCCCCTAACAGGTCAGAACAACACGTCCTCCATACACCCTCTGATGACAGGTATAAATGCACCCTTCATTGTAAGGTCAAAAAATGCTTTGTGGCTCCATTGACAGGTCAAAAATTTCACCCTTCTCCAACAAGTCAGAAAAATGCACCCTCCCCTGACAGGTCAAAAAAATGCATGGATCCTGGATCCATTGAAATGTCAAAAAAGTCACCCTTCCCCAACAAGTTGAAGAAAAAATGCACCCTCACCCTCCCTTGACAGATCAGAAAAATGCACTCTCCCAGGAGGAGTCAAAAGATTGCATCCTGGCTCCACTGACAGGTCAAAAAATCACCCTTCCCCCACAAGTCAGAAAAAAGCACCCTCCCCTGACAGGTCAGAAAAAATGCCCTCTTTCTCATTACTACATTTGCAAGTAATGCAAACATAAATTTCTCACAGTACACCATCCCTGACTTATTTCACAACAAGTAGTTAAAAATATTTTTACTATGTTTAGGATAAGATAGATTTTGATGTTATAAATTGTATTAAAATAAATTAACTGTAAGTTTCGGACCAGAAAGAACACTTTACCATGAACCCCATCACTAACCTTTTCTTTATCTCCTTGATGTCCACCAAAGCACTACAATTTTAAAAGACTTGCAAGTTAATTGATTTGGACTCTAAAGATATAAAACCTTTTTAAAATAATAGAAATCAAAATTATGCAATTAGACTAAATCATGTATGTCATTACTGAACAAATGTGAATTTTAAGGCAGGTAAATTGCAAACTATGCGACAGAGCCACCCTCAAAAAACCCAGGCAGAATAGGGTTAAAGAAAAACAATGATGAAGTTTGTCAAAAAAACAGATTGAACATTAGAACAGGTAATTACTGTCACACACTGGCAGTGTAAAATGTAGCACAACAAACACATTGCTGCATATGTTATGTAGCTGCTGTATTTTACTCAATTGGTTCAGTCTTACTAACTAGTGTTTTGTATTGCTTAATAGGAAGTTTTGCTATATGTACAGTACCTTACCGTAATATTTAGATTAAAGGGAAAATTATTTATAAATTTATTGAAGTGTTTCAAATTTTTCAAAAAAACTACCCACCTTAGAGTAGTTGCAGTTGTACAGTGCAAGTACCAGTAAGCTTAGTATACAAATCTTACAGTGTACATATTAAAATAGAGATTATATTTCATGGGGCAAAGAAGATATACATTAACAGAATCAGTGACAGCAGAGCAAAGCTCTTTGATATTAATTTTTTTGTGGGAGGAAAGATCATTAATAAGTGACTCAATATTGGGG